>JAFISE010000010.1:0-200746 GCA_022560025.1 Stagonosporopsis chrysanthemi | reverse complement strand
ACGACAAGGACGACAAGGACGACAAGGACGACAAGGACGACAAGGACGACAAGGACGACAAGGACGACAAGGACGACAAGGACGACAAGGACGACAAGGACGACAAGGATGACAGTGTGTTGATCTAGGTTCACGTTCCCTTGAATTACTTGCTGACACCGTAGTAGAGCCATGTTATGATGCACATGGGAAGAAAATTGAGTGCGACAAAAAGCCCGACCCAAAACCCCCGGTCGACGACAGTAAGTCGCATTCTTACACCAACACACGTCTTCACGCCTTGCTTACAATCACACAGAGAAGGATTGCTACGATCACCATGGGAATAAAGTGAAGTGCAACGATAAGGACGATGGCAGGTTGAATTGATGCCGAATCTTGGTTCTGTCTGCTAATTTGACTCAGACAAGCCTCCTCCCCCGAAGAAAGAGGACGGTAAGACGCCCATTGTGTTCACTCTGAGCTTAATTTTTACTTACGTCGTTCAGAGCACCCTCCAGCTCCTCCAAAGAAAGACGAGCACAAGGAACCTCCAAAGAAAGATGAACACAAGGAGCCCCCAAGGAAGGACGAGCACAAAGAGCCCCCAAAAAAGGATGAGCACAAAGAGCCTCCAAAAGACAATGACAGTATGCTTCTAGTCCCTGTCCGTCGCTACACACTCTGCTAATCCCTACCTTCTAGAGAAAGAGCCACCAAAGAAGCCAGAGCCGGAGCACAAACCTGAACCAGAACATAAGCCAGCTCCTGAGCACAAGCCTGAGCCAGAACACAAGCCAGCTCCTGAGCCCCCGAAAAACGAGCACGACGGATATAATCCCACGCCCGAGCCGCCAAAGAAGGAAGAGACCCCGGCTCTGAAGCCCGAATGGAAGACATACACATTCGGCGAGGAGGTGACGCTAAAGTGTGAGCACGGCAAGATCGTCGTGAAGGGCGTCGTATACTAGGGATGCCTGGCCCGCCGTGTTTGGCGTGAGGCCGCGATGAGGACAGAACAGATCGAAACCACTGTATATGATATTATGAGCTTCGCCAAATATCTGGTCCTCCTTACTTAATTCATACACAATTCACTCTCCTTGACAAGTAGGGCCTGTTCTCTGTATGGCGTGACTTTCGCATCATGCGACTCAAATGGTTGCACCGGTCCATTCGTCCTGATCTGCAGCATGTGGACGAACTCACAAAGATATAAAGCGGCTCTGGGTGATGCATACTATCATTATGACCACATTGCCAGCACAAAGCCGGACGAGGGCATCACTGCCGAACCTGGCTCACGGCAATACTTATCGCAAAGCTAATCGCGTCTAGATCGACCGTCCGGAAGGCATAAACGTCCCCACGCACACGAACAGGTAACTGGTATTTCTGTACTCCATGCATAAGCAGCTTGGGATCTGTAAAGCGTTGCATCTCGCGGTCCACTCGTCTAGCAAAGCGCCTCAATCCGCATTTACCCGTGGCAAAAGCCGCATGGGGGGTTTCGGTTTCCTTAGCTTAGCATAGCAGACAGGTCTCTGTGTGGTCGTTGATGCCGATATGAAGACCCCAAGTTGATGCCAGGACTCTGGGTGGGTGGGCAGTCATGTCTTCATGGCTTGTTTCACAGACCCTATGGACTTTGCAAGGGTTGGTGCCGTGATAAGCAGCAGGTATGACCAGGCTGGCGTTGTGAACGAGTAAGAGGGGAAAGTCGTTGAATTTCCTGGGGAGTGGTTACGTCCCAGTGAGCTTATCCCAGCTCATAAAGTATACGTCGAGGGTGCTACATGTCTCTGGCGGGGGTGCTCACTATCGATGCGAGATTATTCGAGAGGAAGGGCCGGTTGCGATACCCAAGGTCCTGGGCCAAGGATGGCCAAAATTCAGAAGGAGTTTGTTGCTTGTATATGTCTGGTCGCGAATGCCTTCGTATCTGTCGCCATCTTTGTCGCCCCCGCCCTCGTTGCATCAGGGACTTAGCAGCGTTCGAACAGGGAGAGAGTCACTGCAAAAATAAATGTGGAGGTACGATTTGGCAAGGCAATTGTGTTAAGTGAGAACCCGACCTCATCGTGAAACAAGGCTCTCTTAGAAGACGCCAGCTTCAGTCAGAAGCCATAGAAGCGAAGCGAACACCACTTCATAGAAACAAAAAGTATTAACCACATCGGCTGCCTACCACCCCCTTGCCTTCCCCTTGCCCTTGCCCTGCCCCCCACCCAGCCGCGGGCTCAACGCCGGAAACTGATCCTCCTCCATCTCCTTCCTGCTCTGTTCTTCAGCAAGGCTCAACTGCATCGCGAACTCCAGATCGCTGAGCTCATTCCCGTTACTCGAGCTCGCACCCGCTCTGCCTTTCTTCGCTGGTGTGTTCCACGGCGAGCTCGATGCGGACTTCTTGCCCTTGGCGTACTTGATTGGGATGTCGAAGGGCGAAGGTTCTGTGTAGTCGGAGAAGGGATCGGCGCTGTTGGTTCCTGCGAGCGAGAGGCGGATGGCTTCGGCGATGTCGGGGTCGAGGTCTTCGTCTGTACTGGTGCCGTTGTGCGAGGAAGATTGGGCAGTGCTGCTAGGCTCGGGCTTGATAGTATCTTGTCGAGAGAGCTCGATGAACTCGCTTTCGCGACGCTTCTTCTCTTCCGCTTCAGCGTTCTCTTGTGAAAGAAGGAGAGCATACGCTAACGCTTCGTCTTCGTCCTCAAGCAAGTCAGTTCCGTACCGGGCAGCATGTCGTTCAGCTTGCTTGCGCCTCTGGATTTTGTCGTGTTCGAGTTCGAATTGTTCATTCTCAATGTAGCCCTTCAGGTTCGCCCGCCCGGTACCAGTAAAGCGGTCATTGGCTTGATTCGTGCCGCGCTCGGTGCGGCGCAGGCGACGCTTACTGCTCTTATATTGATCGGCTGCTGATGAGCTGAAGCTCCACCAACGCAGCTGGTTGCCAAGTGAAACTGCACCGCGAAGAACTGTTGGATCCGGATCAAGGCACACAGCACCAGCAGCGAACATGTTGATGCCGACGCCCTGTGCTGAGGCTTGAGCTTGAACAAGGCGCCTGCGAGCGCGAGTTGCGTGACGCGAATGCAACGTGGTGATGGGCGACATGCTGGACGCAAGTGAATCCCACGCCTGCACCAGACCGTCGTTTCCACCAGCGACAAGATAGAGGGACGTCAAAGCCAGAGACGAGATCTCAGGCGAGTCGGTGTAAATAATGCGGAGCGGTTCGATGGTGTTGGCATATTCGGACGAACGCGAGACAGGTGCTCTAACATCCCATACAATCACCACGCCACTCTTTGTGCCTGCTGCAAGGAACCGTGCTCGCTGACCGGGAATGTCTGCAGGCGATGCTGGTTGGCTAGCAACGGACATGGGCGATGCATAAGGAGAGGACGCAGTAGAAGCCGTCGAGAAGCCTAATGCTGGGTCTTCGGAAAGTGTGAGCGTGGCAAATGTCGAGTTGTCGAGCGCAGACACGGTCAGACGAGTGTTCTTGAAGCCACCGAAGCTGAACTTGGAGGATCGCCACTCTTCTGCGAAGCTAGTGCGCTCAGGTGAGCTGCTAGATGACATGTATGAGGAGCTGCGATTACGCAAAGGTGCCTGAATAGCCTCTGCAACACTTGCACCAGGGCCGCCAAACAGCGATGAAGCTTGCGATAGCTGTGGCGTTGCGGTGCGCGTAGAAGTAGCAGTGCTTTTGTCCTTGTCGCTCGACCGCCATCGAGTGAAGCGTGTAACCTCAGCGTTGTTGCCTTCGTCAAGACCGCATTCCAAGACAACGATCGCTTCGCCTGCGTAGTTGCCGTCGTCGCCAGCGAAGTCAACTTCGAGGCGTCTACGCATATCCCAGCCAAGGCAGGATTTTCGAAACTCCTTGGGTGCTTTACGCAAGAACTGCTGGATCTCTCGCGTCTCTGCAGCAATCTGCTGCTTGCCCAAGCACATGCCGTCCCAGGACGTGCGGGGGGAGTAACTACCATCGACTTCGGCATCACTGTAAGGATCCGGCCTAGCAGCACGCCTGCTGGGCTCGACCAGGCTCCAGTAAACACTCCGTCCAGTGAGCCAAGCCAGGTATTCTGTAGGCTCTGTAATGTCGGTCGTAGTGGCCTGGCTGCGTGTTGGGAATTTGGTCAAGTAGAATAGTTCGCCAAGAGCATTCAGAGCTACAGCCCAGATGCGGTTCTGTGACTGTCGTCGCGTAGAGTAATTGTCGTCGACAACGATAGAGACAATTGGGACACCAGGGCTGAGGATCCAGCGAGCGGTAAGCTCGCCTTTCTGCAATCGTGTTGCCTTCACACCGTCAGTACCGAGACTGCAGGCAGTTACCACACCAGCGGCTGATCCCATCATCATGCCAATGACGCCCTCCGATAGTGTTGGAATTGTGTTGGACTTGGCAATCCAGACGCTGCAGATGGCTCCACCATCAATGCCCAGCTTGGGTACTCCCACTTCAGGAACGTTGAAGTCAAGCGGCTCTCCGACGAAGCGACCGCGCATCTCATCAGTTGCACGGTAATAGCAGGAGCCTTCCGGGCAGCCCTGGCCGTAGATCATGCCGTGAGGCTGTGACACGTCCATGACATTCGGACGTCCCACAACTTCGCCAGATCCAAGGCCCCACTCCGCAGTTCCTGGGAAGCGTTCCGAGAACTGGCTGTAGAAATTGGGGTCGCTCTGGCCCCATGGATCGACTTTTGCGACAGTCGGATCGCTCGCTGTCGACATGCCGACATCGTCCGCACCGTGGATGAACCGTGGTTCTTTCTTGTTGAGGCCACTGCCAAACGAGGCATGAATATGGTTGATGGTTGTATACGTCTTCGCATCGTACGTCACCACTGGAAGGATACTCTGTACAAGACTGGCGCGCGACGGGGTCGTGTCTTGCACAGGCTTGCCGCGGACCAAAGAGCGCAGCATGCGGGTGCGCAGGATGTATTCGCTCCGCCATGATGCCAGCGCGGTCAGCCTTGTGAATTTTCTCTTCTCAGAACGCACAATGTCGCCGTTGTCTTCCAGGTTCGCATTAATCGCAGCATCTTCAAGCGCCGCCGGACCGGGAAAGTACCGCGCAAAGGCGACCTGCCACGCATGCGGCGTCGTGACAAGATCATTGAAGCGTCTCGAGACCAGCGCAACAGCTGCGAGTTCATTCGGCGACAGGTGGGCAATGGCGTGAATCAAGATCTCGTTGGGCAGGTGGGCGATCGGGGAGCGCTTGTCGTCGGGCTTTCGGACTGTCTTGATGACCTCAAACAGGGGCCCTTCGGAGTTCTTCCGCGCTGATTTCGACAGCGCTTTCTCATATTCGTCGATTCTGTTCCTCGGCGGCGGCGTAGATAATCTGAGACCGCTCAATCCCTCGGTCTCAGCATCGCCAGCCGCGCCGGGTGTCGCTGAACGCGACGCGTCGCGCGTGTCGCCACCGGACGGTGACTCAGACTCCCCTCGCAGCCCACCGGGGCGAGGTTGTAGAGGAGGCTGGGGGTCATCGTCGCGGCGCTGTCCATGCTGGGAGGTAGGGCGGAGGGTTTCGGGGGCGGCTGGGGGAGTTGAGGCGTTTTCGAGATCGTTGGGAGACGCTGGCTGCATAAAACTGTTGGAGAGGCGGAGGGGCGAGTGCGAGCGACTGAGCTGTCAGACAGTACTCAGTCAGAGTCGGGTATGCGTGCGCGGGACGATTGGTGGCGTGGGTGGTGTCGGAGTGCGAGGGGCAATGTTCAGAAGTTTTGGTGGTGACTCGCCGGCCGAGACCATGCATCATGACGACTTACGGAAAGAGCGAACGTGGGGCAATCGTGGACTTCACATTGGCAGGGCTAAGCATTGGAGGTCCACATATCCACGCTTTGATTCGATCGGTCGTTGTCTATCTATTTGCATACATAGACGGAATTGCTCACTTCTTCGGTGGCGCTGCAGGGCACTGCCTGGACTCCATCAACACCTCCATCTCCCTGACCGAGATACCAACCGGCACCTTATTGCAGTAACCCTTGTGGAGAGGCCATGCATTCTTCTGATGTTGTTGATCGCAGAACCACACCTCGCCGCAGCCACCGCACTTGAACTTGGGCTCAGGCGCTCCACAGCAAGCGCACCACTTCTCCGTGGCTCGCTTCTCCCACCTCTGTTTCACACGGAGTGCAACTTCGTGGAGATATGGGGCGTCCTCTGGGCGAGCAAGATTCTTCAGCCGCTTGAAGAACTCTCGAACTCTCGCTCTCCATGACTAAGGGCGTAGTCGCGCCATCTGAACTCCCACTCGAACGCCTGATCCATCGCGAATGGCATCTTGCCCTTTTGGCCAGGTCCTCGACCAACGTCGCCGAACTGCATGGATGAGAGATCGAGAAATGACATGGTATACTCGCTTCCTGGAGGGCTGAACCCCATGCATGCATGACTCAACATACATTCGTAGCCGCTGAGCCAGAAGTTGCCGTTCTTGGGGTCCTTGTTCTCGAAGGTCACAGCTGTGCTTTGCTTTGGCATGATCAGATTGTCGCTAACGCCCGACCGGTTGCTGATCGTGGTGATGTAAGAGAAGGTACCCAATGCACCGCGCGGCTCGTGGCAAACGCGAAGCGGCGTGTCTGGTGGGAACATGTCAAAGAAGGCCTGTAGAAGATATATCTGTGACCAACAAAAGTCTTGGTCTCGGGCTCGGTAGTAGGCTGTCTCGACCTCCTGGCTTGATATTGGGATCGGTAGAGGGATGTCAGCGCTGATCATGTTGCCTGGAAGGTCAGGCTGCTCATCGCCGCCCTTGCTGTCGCGCAGCACGATCCAGGTATGAGCGTTATCGATGTTGTTCTCCAGAAGCTTTGAGGGGGTATTCTTCCGCATCGCCTCTAGCAAGGCCTTGTGGTTGGGGTACAGGATACCGCTGAGCTTTGTGTGTCGAAAGTTTGGCTCCCTGCTGACTCGCTCGTAGCTCATGAGGGTCGCAATGTCAATGAGGTCCATGGGCTCGGTCGCAGTCGCCATGGCTGAGACCTTGTCGCCGTGTGTGGGGCTCGGTTCAGTCTCCAGGGTTGAGGTTCTCTCGCTGTGGAAGTGGAAAGAAGGTTTGCGATTGGGGTGTCGCAGTGCAGACAGCAACGATTTAGCTCACAAAGGCCCCTTCACTGCGTAGGTGAGCGCACGCTCTGGTCTTCTCAACATTGCAGATCTGCGGCGATTAGTACATTCGATTATATCAGCCGTGTACGCTCGATTGTCTCCGCAGGACACATCTCCAGTGCAGGTTTCGTAGAAGCGAAACTCCTCAAGATACATCCATGGTTTCATGACAAGCAAAGAGGACGCAGCACTCATGACCTTTCGAAATCATCACGTCTCCCATGTTCATTCTGTGGTAACCGACAAGTCTCAGTGACCTCGAATACCACCGCATGCCATTTCGAACCCATGCAGCATGCTCAACGAGTATTCAAACAAGATTGCAAGACATTGCGTTCACTTCTAAGCAGTTACACATTTTTCTTGTGTTGTGAAGATTTTCCGACTCAGTAGTATATATAAAACAACTCGCTGAAACTCTCATAAAAAGGAAGAAACCTACGCAACGTCAAGTCTGCACTGACTGCAACTCGAGTTGCCAAAAGTACCCCAGGTCTCCACTGATGCGTGTATGCAAAGCCCTTTCCTGGGAGATACTTCCTCGTAGTCCTGTCAGAACAAGCCGCGATACTCAGAACACAAAGTCCGCAAACTCCTGCAAAACGAACACGGCCTTGAAGACATAAGACACAAACATTAAAAACACCTAACAGGGCAAGAATCCTCATGGGGTTAAACCTGCAGCTCCTATAATCAGCGCCCTCTTTTCGCACTGTCAAGATAGACTAGGTTGTGAAGGCTATCAACATTGGTCTGTGCATGCAATCCAGTACCCAGCCGGAAGTCTACCCCATCGTCTCGGATCTTGGTAGTAGAAGAAAACGCCGTCCTCTCACAGCCATGACCCCTTTTAGCTTACACCCTAACCCTCTCTACCTTCAAAAAAACATTCCCAGAACCCCAAGCACGCAGACCCCTCTCAGACTTCCCGGCCAACACAACACATTTTCTATCCCTCTCACTCCCGCCTCTCCTACTACACTCTCGCCACCAAAAAAAAGAATCCATCCCCGGACCCAGCACCCCTACCCAGGGACCTCCGGAGGTCAAAAAATGGGGTCTTACCGCGACTCGAACGCGGGGCCTCTCGCACGTTTACTTAGGTACCCTAAGCGAGACTGTATTGATATTAGACACTGGAAGGTGGATGTGAACAGAATAGTGTGAGAACTTACATCATACCACTAGCTGAGTGATTATTAGAGGGGAGGTCAGGATGAAGGTGGTTGTGGTTGGAACTTACACCATAAGACCGGTTTTTTGATGGAAGACGGGATAATCTCAACGTTTATGTCGGAGGTGAATAGGGGGAAGACGGGTGGAGACAGTGGCTGAATGAAATTGCGGAATGGAAAAAGTGGTGAGTGGAGTCTGGTGGGTGTCGTGTGCGACCCTGGTGCTAGCGCGCTTTCTCACGTCAACGGGACATTACTAGCATTGCTTCGATCTCCTTCGCACAGACGCCATGCGATAGGCTGGGTCCCAGTAAGTAACAGAGGCTCACCTGGCTACAAATTTACCGTCAACAACTACAAGCTCTTTCGAGGAAGAATGGACTGTAGTTGAATGGCTACCCCCTTTTCACGCTCACGGGTACTGAATCTGACCCCACCATACTCTCGGGGCACGGGAGGGAGTACAGTGACGCGAGGCCTTCGTGTGGAGTGTTTGGCGCTGTTGGATGATGGCTAGGGGGCTGGATGAGGACCATACTCGAGCGTGAAAGAGTCTGAAGCCTGAGACACGTAGGATGACCACACAATCTTCAGGAACTCAGTGGCTGCGCATTGAGGGTGGGTGGAAGAAAGGGTATGTGATTGTCATACTCCATGAGGACCAGCCAAGTGGGTACGTCGTAGCATCTACAATTTTTTTTGGTGGCAGAACAGCCCAATGTAAGAGACAAAGCGTGACAGTTCACGGTCGAATGCCCATACCGAGGCCGACCAGCTCGAAGATAATGGGGTCGAGACCCACGGCAAACCAGCCAATGCCTGTCCAGTCAGTAAACACCACAAATGAATGACGAGTTGACCTACCACTGTACACAATTAGCTTCGTCACTACTTCCACATCATACCGCACGCGCGGCTTCGTGAGCTTCATAAAGATTTCGCGTTTCTCGTTTTCCTCCTCATTCTTTAGCGAGGCGTCGCCTGCAAAGTCTGTGTCGCTGTCTGGCGGCGTATTCGTCTGACCTTCGAGGCCTTTTGTGTCGCCAGTCCCCATCATTTGTTCATACGAGTGAACTCGCGAAGCTGCGGGGGTGGGCAGGAGACCAGTACCCAACAGAGGCTGGCCCTTTTCAACCGCAGGCGTCGCTGCTTGCGATGCTGGTGTTGACGACCACTCCAAATCTTCGAGCACTGTGCCGTCGGAGGAATGGACGCTCTCGCGTCGCCGCCGGTTGCGGTAGGCAAGCGTTTCATAAGCATCTGAGGCGGACTGAGGCCCGACCGATACGGATCGTTTGCGAGGGTGGGCGAGGTTCTTGAGCATTTGCGGGAGCTGCGAAGCGGGCGGGATGACATTGTCGTCGTCGCGCATGTTGGGGATGGATGTGTACGATGAAGCATTGAGGAAGAAGGCGCGGGGTAAGTTCATCCGGCCTCGTTCCAACAACCTGAAGATCGGTGGCAGTATCTTGAACAGCGCAGGTTTCGCCGTGGCTCTCCAAATGAAGATGACGACCACACCGAGCAGCGTGCGGATGACAGCCTTGGGCAACCCTATTTCAGCCAGCTCGAATGGCACTGAGGACGGGTAGGCATCGTTGGTAGCAAACCCGGATTGTGCATAGTGCCATGCGCCGATGTTGATCCCCACAACTACGCCAGAGAAGGCAACGCTGTCGTCGAAGCATGGACAATCGTCGGCAGGCTCAGGGTGAATGCGCACGAGGACAAAGACAACCAACGTAGCTATGATGAGATCCTTGTACGATCCACTGAAGATCCACGAGTCTATCCAGTCGCTGAAGATCAGCTGGAAGACGGTGATGAGGGCGCCGAGTATGCTTCCGACCAGGACGTCAAGAAAGCCGTGCATGCCACAGTACAGCCGGCCGACGATGATGGACGCGGCGTAGATGTAGAAGAGGGCCTGCAGACCAATGTTGACGGCAGAGCTGTACTCGTCTGATTGGCGCAGCATGTATATGGCGTAGATGGTCACAGAGACGGCATTGGTCGAGTGCGAAGAGGGAAACCCGTACTCGAGCGCAGCTGAGCCGGACATGGAGATGCGGGCGAGCGGCGGCGACAAGGGGCGAGGCAGACAGAGCATGTCTTTGAGGAAGCCGCTCCAGTAGATGCCAGCGGCCAGCATGAAGACGGTGCTGCATATCGACAGGTCAGCTGTCGCACTGGGGGCAGGGTTTGGGTGAGAGGATGCTGACGTACGCTCGGCCAAGGCTTGTATAGCCGCACCAGAACTGGATGGGCAGGAAGATCATGAAGAACGTGTGGGTGCCGAGGTTGGCTGTGTAGGCAAAGTACGTGTCGAGGGCCGGCGAGCGCATGTTGTGCTGCATCCAGGCGAGCCACGGCGTCTCCCAGCGCACGATGGGGATGAGGCGGTTGCGCAGGTCGTTGCGCCATCTGGGCAGGCGTCTCGCATCTGTTCAGCGCTCAGCAGGCGTCTCGTCAATGGCTCGCGGCCGGGACGCACAGTGGTCGTGGTGTTGGTTGCCCGCATCCAGGCGCGTCTCCCTGTCCTTGTCCTTGTCCCTCTGCTTCTGCTTCTGCTTCTGCTTCTCTTGCGCGGGCGCTGACGCTGCGGCGGGTGCGACGCCCACAGGCGAAACGCTCACGGGCGCCTCATGCTGGGGACTCATGGGAGCAGTCGGCGGCAGCGTGTCTTGGGGCGCGCAGGGCGATCATGGCCAGCGGGCGGGGTGGATGCAGCGCGGCGGCGGGACATGACATGTGCGATAGATGCACGGTTCACCTGGGTTCGCCGTGGGAGCGACGGCGACAGGGGCTGGGCTGTTGCCGTGGTTTCGCGGGCGGCCGCCAAGTTTATAAACACGGCGGCCCATAAGCATCGGCCACTCGCTACTCGCTACCAGACCGCTCCCAGCAGCCCCAGCACCCCAACGCGTCGCCCGCATTGTTACCAGCCCGCATTCCACGGCCCCGAACATCGACCTCTCCCTCCCATCCTCACGCCCACGCCGACGCCGCCTGCCATGGCCACCGCCCCCTCGCAAAACTACGACTACCTACGCCGCAAGCAGAGCACAAAGGCCCCGGGCGCCACGTCCATCACACCGGTCCGCAAGCCCACACGCACACCCAGCGAACGCAACAGCAATGGCACAGTCAGCTCATACGGAACCTCGCAGACAAATCACACCACCATCACCGAGCCGCCGTCGTTCTCCAAGAAGCTGGTCGTCGTCGGTGATGGCGGCTGCGGGAAGACGTGTCTGCTGATCAGCTACAGCTCCGGCAACTTTCCTGAGGTACGCCCGAGACCACATGCAGCCACATGTGCGCCGCGCTGACTGCTCCAGAAATATGTCCCGACAGTGTTCGAGAACTACATCACCCAGACGCCGCATCTGCCCACCGGCAAGATGGTCGAGCTGGCCCTGTGGGATACGGCCGGCCAGGAAGAATACGACCGTCTGCGGCCGCTGTCCTACCCAGAGACCGACATCATCTTTGTTTGTTTTGCCATCGACTGCCCCAACTCGCTGGAAAACGTCATGGACAAGGTAGCCTGCCCACTTCCTACTTTTAGCTGCGCGCACTAACCCTCCTAAGTGGTACCCCGAGGTCCTCCACTTCTGCCCCACAACGCCGCTGATGCTTCTTGGTCTGAAGTCTGACCTCCGCAACAAGAAGAACTGCATCGAGCTCCTCAAGACACAAGGTCTCACACCTGTGACCCCTGAGCAGGGGCGTGCCGTTGCCAAGAAGATGGGCGCCATGTACATGGAGTGCAGTAGTAAGGAGCAGGACGGTGTCGAGGAAATCTTCGACACCGCCGTCACCATCGCCGTGGGCGACGAGTGGAAGACACCAGCAGAAACCCGCAGAGACACCGCCGCCACCTCCAGCCCCGGGCATCACCGGACCATCTCCACCATGTCCAATCTGCCTCAGAAGAAGAAGAAGAGCAAGGGGTGCACCATCCTCTGAGCAAGCACCAGTCACGAGAGGAGGCGGCCATCTCGACACACGACGCTGGACGCCACGATCAAGATGCTAATGACCATCTCATCACGCCTTCGATCCCTTTTGCATACTGGCAACATAATGCGGCCGGCCGTCACCCGCCAGTCGCCAGCCGCTTGCCGCCTGCCGCCTGCCGCCTGCTATTCCTGTAGAGCTGCTCGTATCTGATTGACGGCGTTTTTGGCTGCTTTTGAGCGACAACGAGTACGACTGGGCTTCGACCCGAAAAGTCTACGTGTGCATTCCCCCATTCTGTATCTGTATTCGGTATCTAGTTTGTGCGTGCGCCTGTTGCCGCGCTGGAATAAATTTTGATCATTTCACTTTCCAATTTTGGTAATCCACAAGGACGAGCTCAGACTGAGCAAAAGTGACTACAAATGGTGAACAATGCAGTGCTCCGCCGTTGACATCTGACATCATACTTGTACAGCACGAGCCAGGAAACTGGAACAAGGTTGCCCTAGGCGACTTTTGACAGCTGTCAGGCCCAGCTATGCATCGTATTGCTGATCCTAATCATCCAGCATCACTATAGCCGTCAACTACAGTACTGTCATGATACACCTTCATGGCCATTCCACTCTTCTCTAGTACCCTTCCCAGATGTCTGTCCCGTCGCTCCATCTGCCGTCTCTACGCCACATGGGTCCTCTTTTCACATAATCCCCTCTCATAGCAAGGCCTGTCTGCAGCCACTGCTCTCGCATCTTTGCTTCTTCCAAAGCATGTCTTGGCAGTTTTGTTGTCGTCGATAGCAACTCGCGACTCGGCATCGTCATCTGCCTTTGACTCTCATGTGCCCTTCAAACTCCCATCCACGAGTACCATTCCCCCATGACTGTATCGCGAGTGAACAGAGTATCTTCTCACTTCTGATGCTCCGTCACTTCAGTCTCTTCATGCTCCGTCTGCCCCTCCTGCGCGCCTTCCGGATTCTCATTTGGGTCCTTGGCCATGACGTTCTCGAAGTGACTCCACAGCGACTCGACGGGCGCGAATTCAGTACCGACTTGCGTGACTTCCTCGAGCGAGCGGTTCAGTTTGTTTATGTTTTGCAGGACAAGTTCGAGACTCTGCGGGACCGGTCAGTCGCGGGGGGTCCAATGCCTGCACAGCGGTGTGCAGCGGTGTGTGTGAGGAAGTGCGGGGCGGCGTGTTTTACCTGCGCAATCTCGCCCACGAGCAGCTCGCGCTGCTGCTCAAAGTACGTCTTCTCCGGCGCAGGCTGCGCGCCGTTCGCAGTCGGGGCGCGATTCGTCGACATATTTGTCTGTTGTGGTGGATTGTTTGGATGCAGGAACGCGCTGCATGTCCGCGGTGGGGTTCGACGCGCACAAGCCACGCGCTAAGCCGCCGCCCATAAAATTCCGTTTGCTACCTTGAGCTCTCCTCATCAGTCGACCACCACGATGAAACCACACAAGTGAAGGTAAGCCCGCCCGTGCAATCTCCTCGTCCGGGGTCTACCCCCGAGGTTTACATGATTAACACCATAATTAATCTGTCAATCCCCTGAATCCCACAAGATGGGACTTGATGACTCCAATTATTGTATTCACACTATGATCCAACCTTCTGCCTAATACCTTCACAACATCAACATTTCTGCCAAGCAGCATAGCTAACAGCTTTTGCTCAGATCGACATCATGGCGCCAGCCGCGGCCGCAAAAGAAGTCTCCGAGCCATTCCCTATCTCCTGCGTTGCAGGACGATACCTCCTTTTTGACGTCGACGTGATCTCGCACGTTCGTCGCAACCACAACATCTGCGGCGTCCTGGTCGGCACCATCCCGAACCTGTCGCAGCAGAATGTCTTCCTCGGTATTCCGCTTGAGCTCATGCCTGAAGAGGCACGCGTGCTCGTGGAAGGAGGACACGCCCACATCGTTGACGATGTAGAAATACATCGTCAGGGATTCCAAGAGATGAGCAGAGCAGACAGGCTGCAGTACCTCGCGGAGATGGACCGCCAGGGCACTGAGGCTGCGAAAGAGAGTCTGGCTGCCCAAGAAAAGAAGAAAGATGTTGCTCTGAAGAAGAAGGGCTTGAGGAAGGATGCTGTCGAGACCGAGACGGCTCCGAGCGTTGCGGATAGCACTGCGACGATCGAGAGCTCGGCGTCAGCACCTGGTATTGCAGACAGCGCGGCCTCCGACGCGACAGTACATGTTGAGCTCCCTAGCCCCTCTGGCTCTGGTCTCGGGTTCATCATGAAGGGCTCAGGGTTCTTGGACTCACAGTCGTCGGTCGACGCAACGTCATCAGCAGTGTCGCCCATAGCCTCGACTACAGTGCCATCAGTGCCGTCGGACTTAAGCCCCGTTGCATCTGATCTCGGATCGTCCTTCATTGACCTAGGCTCGATCATGAAGGGATCCTCCTTCACAGATTCAGCCTCGACATCGTCAAAGTCGGACGTCGCCGTCGCGCCCGCCAGTGCTGCATCCCTCTCCCCACAGACCTCCGACCTTGGCTCATCCTTCTCTGATCTCGGCTCCATCATGAAGGGCTCGTCTTTCCTGGACCCCACTCCCATCCAAGTGAAGGTCCGCAAGGTCGAGGTCGAAGAAGCCTCTCCTCTTCTGGTCAAGGAAGAAGCAGCCGAGCTGGTAGAAGCGGATTCAGCCCAGCTCGAAGCCGCCATGCAGGAGGAGTTTTCGGCCGTGACAGCCGACGACCCCGAGGAGGTCGAGCTACCCGAAGGCATCCCCCCAATGGTCGACAGCACGCCCATTCCACCAGTCGACGAAACTTCTCTCTTCGACTCAGCACCCCCCACCTCCACACCTCCCTCCAAATCCACCCCAAAAAGCGTCTTCGCACAACGCCAATTCATCACCCCCACAACTTCCCACCCTCCTCTCCCCATGCCCTCCCCATCCCCCTCTTCCCGCCTCCCCGCCGTTCCAAAAAGCTACCCGCTCTTCCGCTTCCTGCACTCGCGCGGCTACTTCTTCATGCCGGGCCTGCGCTTCGGGTGCAACTACTCGGTCTACCCCGGCGATCCACTGCGGTACCACAGCCACTTCCTGGCCACGGGGCTGGGGTGGGACGAGAAGTTCGAGCTGCTGGATGTCGTGGGCGGGGGCAGGCTGGGCACGGGCACCAAGAAGGCGTACATGGTTGGGGGGCAGCAGGAGGGCGGGAAGGATGTCAGGGCGTTTTCGGTCGAGTGGGCGTCCATGTGAGAGGGAGGAGCGGTGGCGTTGTTTTGTGTAAGATGATTGATGGGAATGGGATGATAATGTATACATGAATAAAACGACGGTTCCAACATGCATATCTGTCCAAGCCGCCTGCCGTGTCCATGTATATCCGTGCTCCCCGTCACGGCTATGGATATGTGATCAGCCCAGGCGCAGCGCGTACACATCGCACTCCTCACCCGCACCACCGCGGTGTGCGTACACCCTGCCGCACACCTGCCCGCGCCATGCATGCACATCTCGCCACTTCTTCAACAGACAAAAGCAGCTCATGCCATTTCATTACGTATGTATGTATGCAGCCCAGAACCTGGTATCTAATCCTATCCTAACCTATCCCATCCCATGCCAGACTCCATACGTGAAAAATAGTCCCAACGCCGACCCATGCTCTCCCTAGCCAAATGAAAACGCCTTTACTGCCACATTAACGCCCATGCCATAAAAATGCGCCTTTTACCCCCACGGTGTCTATGAAACTGCAGTTCCGCTCACCACGGCCGAAAAAGTCCATGGCAGTCCAGACGGCATGGCCTTCGCGTACTCGGGGCGGGGCTTGCGTCAGGGGATCTCAGTGCGCAGCCTCTTGGCCGTGTCCTCTCCCTCGTCGTGCGCCGCCTTGCGCTTCGCTGCTTTGCCGAGCGCGTTGGGTCCCGCACTCGCACTTGCACTCGCATTCGCACCGGCGTCCTTGCCGTTTCCACTGTGTGCCCAGAAGCGATGACCGGGGACCTCGCGGTCGGCAATCTGCGCAGCGTCAATGACGCGCTCCTCGCGCTCGTGCGGCAGCAACTGCTTGTGCGCATCGTGCAGAACGAGCGGGTCCGCGTCGCGGCGGAAGAAGACGCGCTGGACGAACTTGACACGCCCCTCCTTCGGACTAAGCGATCTATACCGCCAGCCCACGTACGGCGAGAACGCGCCGCAGAGATAAGAATTCGCGCTTTCGTCGGCAATCTCGAGCATCTCCCAGCGCTCATCTTGCAGCAGCGCGGGGAGAGCGGTTTGTGCCCAGTCATTGTAGATGTCGTTGGGCACGTTGGCGGTGAGTTTCTTGAGGTTGGTGAACTGCGATGCGTAGCGAGCCCAGAAGCGGCGCCAGCCGGTCATTTCGCGGTCCATGAGGGCTTTTTCGGCGGGAGAGGTGCGGCGTTGTGCGCGCAGGAAGCCGCCTACGCCGGGCACGTCGGCGGGGTACTGGATGAGGAGTTCGTCGACCATGTGGGCGATGTGGGAGAGGTTGAAGGCGGCTTGGGTGGGGAGGAGGGCTTCAACTTTGGCGTCGTCGGCGCCCGTGAGTGTTTTGTAATCGCCAAAGTAGAGGCTGCCGTCGAGGCCGGTCGAAGGGGATGTGATGGTGCGGTCGCCGATGGAAAGGCGGACGGGGACGTTAAGGCTGCGAAGTGTGCTGACCATACTTTGGATGCGGGTCAACACTTCGGACTTTGGGAGGAAGGTGCGTGTCGGTTCCAGGTTGGCAGGAAATACGTCGCACATCATGGACGACCAAGCCAGGATGGGCTTCCAGTCGCACTTCTGCAGCAACCAGCGAATGGCTTCTTGGACTTCAGCATTAGAGCATGGGTCTACAGGCGGCGCAGCGTTGTTCTGGGTGTTAGGATGGCCGAAATGTTGTCGCCGCTGCATGACGTTGACAAGGTGGAAGGGGTGGAGCGTGATGTTCTCGAGATTCCGGATGGGCTTGATGCTGATTTTTGGGTACTTGTTCGAGATGGTTTGGAGGCTTTGTAGCAGGTCCTCGAAAGAGGCGCCAACGCCCTGGACAACGTGGTTACCGAGCGTCATGTGGTTGCGCTTGCACTCGTCGAAGCTCTTATCATCGAACGCCTCCTCTTCATCGCGGTGATGATGCCCTTGGGTTATCCTGTAGGGGATGGGCCCAATGACGTCTCGCTCACGGCGGTCCTCCATCCAGCTGTACAGACCAATATCAACGTCAGTAATCTGCGCCCAGTCGGTGGCGTCGGTGGAGAAGAGCGATCGGTATGGGGCGTAGTCGTGGACTTTGAGCCGTGTCAAGCTAGACGGGCAGTTGGTCTGCACGCCGTCGATGAGGCAGCAGACGCGCTGGTGGACCTCCCACTCGTTCCATGTGCTGTCGTCATCTGTTAGTTCCAGGTGATGCAGCAGCGTGGGCCCGACGTACTGGAACCCTGAGTAGCGCTCCCGGATGCCGAGAGTCTTGAGCTTGCTACACAGTGGGAAGATCTCCTTTGCCACCGAGCCGCCACCTCGGCGCCGCGACAGCCGGAACTTGGGCTTGAACCTGTAGTCGTTGTACGAGTAGCTGTACTCGATGCGCGAGTGGGCGGTGTAGTCGGCCCAGTTGGCGACCTCGAGCTCGTCCAGCCTGCTGAACAGGCGCGGGCATGCCGCGGCCAGCACCTTCCACGTCCACGTCTCCTCAGGCGTCCAGACAAAGTCCTTGATGGCGGAGATATCTAGGCTGGTGAGCGCGGGCAGGTTTGCTTCTACCCAGCGGAAGTCGTCGATGCTCGCCCAGTGCGACATGGCCAGCTTCTGGACGTAGCTGCGGTTCGCGTCGGTGATGCTCTCCTGGAAGCTCTGCCAGCGCATCTGGCCGCTGGGGCGGTACTTCCACTCGTTGAGGCGGACGTCACGCACGTCGCCCAGCTGGACGGGGTACTTGTAGAGCAGCTGGGTGATGGACTCGCTCTTGGACAGGCCCTTGCACAGACGCTTCAGGCTCCAGGCGTCGTCACGGCCCAGGTGGTCGAGCACGCACTTGAAGATGTCGTCCGGCAGCTTGAACAGCGGGCTGGGCTGCACCGTGGTCTTGGGGTTGCGTGTGTTGAGCGGGTCGAAGGTCAAGGCCAAGGGACTGCAGCCGCGGCTCGAGTCCGAGTCGTCGGGGCCGGGCGACGGCGGCGCCATTTCGAGGAGGGCAAGGAGGGAGAGCCTCCGGGACATGGGGTGGTGTGGAGTTGCGTGCGCCGGCGAGGCGTGCGACAGCGAGGAGGGCCGGTGGTCAGGCGGCTAGTATCATGTGTGGAGCCAGGTTGGGCTGTATGGGGAGTGAGCGAGGTCGGGGCAGAGCAGGGCGCCAGCTGTACATGAACCACAGCGGCGCTTGTGCAGTGGTGGTCGAGCTGCAGTCTGCAGTGCTGTCGAGGGCGAGCCGCAGTTGCATGTGGAGACGGTCGGGGGTCCGCTAGCGCCGATCGCATCGCAAGCAGCGCACTTGCTGCTGAAGCTCGTTCTCTTTCTCGTTCTCTTTCCCTTTCACTTTCACCCTCACCGACTCGTCCACACAAAGCCCGACGCCGCCCTTCCGCGTACACACACTTCACGCCGACCGAGAACAGACGTCTCGCGCCCGGCCCCGCGACCCGACAACCGCTCCACAAAATTTCTACGCCCTTCACATAGCCCGCCATGGCCGACGCGCAAGTCTTTGAAGAGACGTTCCACCTCACCGAGGTCAACAACGAGCGCTACGACCGCGTGTCGCGCATCTTCGGCACCTCCGCCGACCAGTCGCTCACCATGACCCTCGACATCAACCACGAGCTCTTCCCCTGCCACCAAGGCGAGCAGATCCAGATGGTCCTGGCCACCACCCTGAACCTCGACGGCACAAAGGAGGAGACGAGCTGGAGAAACGTCAGCAAGCAGGGCACCACCACCCTGGCCGACATGTACGACTACGTGTGCTACGGCAAGAACTACAGGTTCGAGGATGGCGATGGAGACACACTGTGGGTGACTACCTACCGGGACGAACAACAGACATGCTGACAACGCGCAGCAAGTACTTTGCTAGCTTCGGCGGGCTGCTGCTGTACATCGAGGGCCCCTTCAAGAAGCTGACCGGCCTGAAGATTGACAACATTTACATGCTGCTCAAGCACAGCTAGATACACCCAGAGGAAATGCGCAGCGGCAGAGACGAAGAAAAGCAAGCATGGGCGGCGTTATGTGGTGGTGTTGGTATCATCTGGAGCGGTCTACTTACGGCGTCTGGATACCCTCGATATCCTCAAATCTTGAACATCTTCTCCCAAAACATATCCAATCAGAGTGTAGGGAACTCCAACCTCCTGTGTAGTCTCGACACAATCTCAATGAAGTCCTTCTCGTTCGCTTCGGTCAGAATGCCGTGCCTGACCAGGAAGTCCAGCACCACCAGCGAGCAGTTGGGCTTGAACTCGCCCTTGCGCATAGCTTCCTGCACCTCCTGCACACTCCACAAGTAGAACTCCTCCACCTCGTCGTCTCCCGGCTTGGGCACAACATCGTCAGGTAGCTCCAGGTCGTAGATGTACTGCACCTCAGGCTGCAACAGCCCCGTCTCGCCCCCCGCCCGCTCATCCCTCACATACCAGTACGTGACTGTGCCTGCAGCCCGCGCGCGCTCTCTCACCAGCGCCTCCTGCAGACTGGCCTCCTCAGCGCACTCGCGAGCGAGGCTCTCAAACGGGCTCTCCCCCGACGCAATGCCGCCCGCGACAGCATTATCCAGCATGCCGCCATACGTCTGCTTCGTCTTCGCCCTGCGCGGCGTCCAGATCTTCATCTCGCCCGTCTCCTTATCCTTCGTGTACGCCGTCAAATGCACACCGTACGTGACGACGCCAAGCAGCGGACTCGCGCTCCGCTCCACGTTGAACAGCAGCTCCTTGTCGCGTCCGTACACGGCGTACAGCTCCCCGCGCCACTTCTTCAGCACGTCGAAATGCCCCAGCTCCCGCAGCGCCAGCAGCGTCGTGGCCACGGCCTGGCTGCGCGCCGCTGCGTCGTCCCCCGCCGTCAGCGTCAGAATGCGCTGCTCGTCGTCGAGCGTCCACTTCGGTATCCCCCTGAACACCTCCGCGACCGACGGCAGCATGTAGCCCAGCGCGTAGTCGTGGCCGTCGACACGCAGCTGGTAGTATGTTTCTGTTCGTGCCCAGTAGGCGGCTGGGTCCGAGTCGGCGTAGGGGAAGCCGTCGCATTGGCCCACGAGAGCGAGGTTTGTGAAGGACATGGTCGAGGGGTCGAGAGGCGTTACGGCCGTTTGGAGGTGAGAAGACATGGGTGGTTGTGAGGGGAGGGCTGTGGGGAAGGCAAAGTTGGACATTTGGTGGTGGGCTTCGTCATGGGAGAGCGATAGAATTAGCGGGGGCGGGGCAGGGTTGATGTATTGTATGAACTTTAGGAGAGGTGTAACATGTGAGACTGTCTAAGATCAAATGTGCTACCTGACTCTGCTGCGTTCGTTAGCATGAACGAGATCAATGGTCGACTTCGAAATGTGGTTGAGGCGTGAGGTCTTCGTCAAGTCTCATGCGCGATGTTGGAATCGTTAGATCCAAGTCAAAACCACGCAAATCAACCACCACCATGAACGACGACGTCACACTCGACCAACCGCACCCTCCCGACCTAGACCATGGAGCAAGAGTTGTCTTACTGGTACCGAGAGCACACGTGAAAGCCGTGAAGCTGGCATTGGAGAAGAGCAAGTTATTCGATCGATACCGCGGGATCAGTCCAGACGAGAATGATGCGGCAAAGCAACGAATGCGCGTGCACACAAGCATACCATATCCTCAATCTGAATCCGACGACGATCTAGACACCAACGGCACGCAACAACTAAAAGACCTCAGTCTCGACGCCATCTCTACAGACATCACACACACATCCTTCAACCCCTCACCCTCACCAGCATCAACCAACAACCCCCTCCGCAAAGCCCTCCTCTCCGCCCTCACCTCCCTCCCTCCCTCAACCCTCGCCACCCTCCCCTCCATCGACTCCCTCACCGCCTCCTTCCCAGACTCGTACTCCATCTACCCGCCCCTCCTCCTGCTGCCGGGCACCTCCCTCCCACCCCTCTGGCGCTCCCTCCTCCAGACCCACGCCTCCGCCCTAGGCCCAGTATGGCGCGACCTAGCCTCCGCCCTGGGCTGCACGCACGTTGCGCTCAACTCGCCGATCCCGGCGTCCAACGCAGCCTCGTCCGCACACGCCAGCGATGCCGCGAACGTGGTGCGCAGCCCCGTCAACCTGCAGCCGTTGTGCGGCGACTTCGGGCCCGCGCCGACGGAGCGCTCGCTGCGGCACCCGGGGCGAGAGGACTTTGCGGGCGCGCTGTGGGTCCAGGCGTGTCAGAACGGCGTAAGGCAGACGTGGGCCCCGCTGTATACCATGTTCAGCCGGGGCAATGTGAAGGAGAAGGCGCGGATCCTGGCTTTGCCGTCACTGCCACGGAATCGAGGGCGGGATCGAAATCGACATCGTGGCTCTGTGGATGCTGATGCTGACGCTGATGCTGATGCTGATACCGCTGCCACGCGCTCACCCCCCAGCGGCCGTCGTGCCAACGCCCCTGCCGCCATGGCTCAGCCAGCGCCCTCAGCCATGGCAGCAGCAGACCTATACGCAGGGATCGGCTACTTCGCGCTCCCCTACCTTCTCAGCGGCGCCTCACCCGTGCTCTGCTGGGAGATAAATCCCTGGTCGATCGAAGGACTACGGCGCGGCTGCGCGCTGAACAAGCAACGGTGTCGCGTCTTCAGCGCGGGCGACGTGCCCGCGCCCGACGCGGCGGGGGAGGCGTGGACCGCGTGGCGCGCAGGCGTCGCGCATCAGCTACAAGACCGGCATTCTAGTACCGCCCCCGAGCTCTGGGTCTTCGCTTTCACAAACGATACTGCACCCGCTATCCTGCGCGCTCTCCGCCCTCTTATCCCCCCCGTCCGCCATGTCAACCTCGGACTGCTTCCCGTGTCCCGCCCCAGCTGGCCCGCGGCAGTGAGTGCCATCGACGCGCGGCTCGGGGGGTGGGTGCACGCGCACGAGAACGTTGGGGTGGGGGAGCTGGATGCGCGGCGGGGGGAGGTGGAGGGTGTGTTTGCGCGGCTGGCGGGGGAGGGAAAGGGGGGAGGGGTCAGGGTTGAGCATGTGGAGCGCGTGAAGCTGTATGCGCCGGGGGTGGTGCATGCCGTGTTTGATGTGTATGTGCCGGGGACGACGACGGAGGAGGGCGGATGTTGAAAGAGATGTCGACTTTTCATCACTGGGGTGCTAGAACTGCGTGGCTGCGAATGGACGAATGTGTATCAAAGCTTTTTGTTTTGTGTTTATTCATAGGATCTTATCGACTACCAAATGTGTGTGAGCATTGCCTCCTCGCCGCGCTGCCAGGAAATAGAAGTCTACAATCTCCACCACCCTCAAGAAGCTCCGCTAACACAGACGGCCGGGCGGGCTTGCGCACGGGGCAGAAGCAGATGGACGCGAACGAAGAAGTCCAGCAAGTGGACGGGTATTGACATTAAAGCACGTAAATGTAAACCTGTAGTGGGAACGCCGAATGCGCCGTTGATGCCAGGTGTTTGGTGTACAGCAGGAAATGAAGAAAGGGAACGACGATCAAGGCTTTGTGTCGTCCTTCTTGTCGTCGTTCAGCTTGGGATCGCCGGCGAAGGGGCCGATGGCGAAGTTTGGTGTTGTTTCGGTGTTCTGGCTGGGAGGGCCGCGGTACTCGTGCGCACCAGGCGCCAGGATAGGATCCGATGGCTTGGTTTGGGGGTGAACTTCAATGCCCGGTTGTGCCTCGAGTTCGTCCTTGTTCGTGTTGCGACCGAACTTGAGCGAACCGGCGTCGCTGACATCTTTGCCAATCGGCGACCACCCTCCGATGCTGCCTGCGACAATACCCGCCATGGCAGCGGCAGGCCCGAAAGCCGAGTTCGAGCGAGACCTGTTTCGGCGACGGCTGGAAGGTGTGGGTGCTGGAGAGCCTTCCTGTTCGGCAGCGCCGTTATTGGGCGTGCTCGGATGCGAGAAGCTGGTCCTCGACCTAGTGAAAATCTCCTTGGGGTGCGAGATGTTGTACTTGATGTTGCTGAGACGACCACCACGGAACCTCCTGATGAAGGCGAGCTCGTCACGAATCTCCAGAAGGCCTTGGTTCCATTCGAAGTCATCATCGGTAACGACGACCTCGGGATTACGCTTCCTCTTGAAGAAGTTGGGAATGCACTTTTCAACAAGCTCATCGGGAATCAGGCGGACGATCATGCCTACTGGGAGCGATAAGAAACCCAGGACTATTGAGTAGCCCCATTGAGCGCCGTTGAGTCTGGTGACGGAGAAGGCAACACCTCCAACAAAGACGATCATAGTCTGACCACCAATCATAATGAGCAGAATTGCAATGAAGAACCAGTTGTGCGTGATACCCTCGAAGACATTGAAGTGGTTATCGAGGCGACGATTGTTGAGAGCGTTGAAAATTTGCATCCAAACAAAGGTGTTGAAGACAAGGGTGGGCATCTGTTCCTGCTCGCGTTGGCTTTCGTAGCTCAAGATGGACTCGCCGGCGAAGTAGAGAATGAAGGTAACGACCAACTGGTAGATAGCTTGACCAATGATCATCTTCCACATCCTCAGCGTGATCAGAGGAGCAGATTTCGGGTCGGGCTTCCTGTTCAAGAGGCTTCTTGTGGGTGGATCAGTCGCAAGAGCAAGGGCTGCAAAGGTGTCCATGATGAGGTTGACCCAGAGAAGCTGTACAGCGGTGAGAACGGACTGCTGGTCCTCGCTGGATACGGCAGAAACAAAAGTAAGGACAACGGCAGTGATGTTGACTGTGATCTGGAACTGCAAGAACTTCTTGACAGCGTCGTTGACAGCACGACCCCATAAAAGAGCCTTCACAATCGAAGCGAAGTTGTCGTCCATAAGAATGATGGCAGAGGCTTCCTTCGCAACTTCAGTTCCGGCAATACCCATAGAGAAACCAACATCAGCTGTCTTGAGCGCAGGAGCATCGTTTGTACCGTCACCAGTGACGGCGACGGTCTCACCCAGCTCTTTGAGACGCTTCACAAGTTTGCGCTTGTCTTCGGGGCTAGAACGCGCCAAAACACAGAGCTTAGGAATGACGGCATCCATGTCCTTCTTTGACAGCTTGCGGAAGGTGGGGCCCTCCATAACGACTCCACCAGGGACAAGAATACCACAGTCTTCGGCGATAGCCTTGGCTGTCATAACATTGTCACCAGTGACCATGCGGACGTAGACACCAGCGTGTTGACAGTCCTTGACGGCTTCCTTGACACTGTCACGCAGAGGGTCTTGGATACCGACGACAGCGAGGAAGGTCATGTTCTTGAAAACGTCTGCAAACACAGCCTGGCTTGGATCGTCCTCGTTGAGCTTGGAGTCCCTGGGTGGCCAGCTTTCAAAGTCGCGGTAGACGAGACCGATGGTACGGAGTGAGCGGGATGCATATGTCATGATCACATGCTCGAGGGCTTCGCGATTATCGCCAGTCATGGGTCCAGCGATGAGCTCCTTTGACGCGTCGGTCACGATCTTGTCGCAGTTGCCGAGGAGAATCTCAGAAGCACCCTTGACGTACATACGGTATTGTCCATCAGCAAGCTTTGCAACGGCGCCTGAGCACTTGATAGCCGAGTCGAAAGGAATGATTTGTACCATGTTAGCGTTAGATCGCTCCTCGCCGAGATGACCCATGCCGAGGTGGTCGCGTGCAAAACCAAGCAGAGCAGTCTCAGTCTTGGACCCAATGAATGGGTCTGGTCCGCCAGCTTCGCCCTCGAATGCAGTGGTATTCTGTACAATCGATTGCTCAAGGAGATCTTTCACATCCTTGCTGATGGTAGCGGCAAACTCAGAGGCGGAAACGTCGTTGGGGCCTTCAACAGGAGACTCTGCTGCATTTTTTCCTTTGCTGCCATCATCGATAGAGTTGGATTCCTGGGAAGCCTTGAGCTTGTGATCGCCAAACCGAAGGGCAGTTCCGAGAGAGCCAGCAACGACAGTCATCTTGTTCTGGGTCAGAGTACCAGTCTTGTCGGAGCAGATAGTGGTCGCGTTGCCCATGGTCTCGCAAGATCGTAGCAGGCGCACCAGATTGTTGTCCTTCAACATGCGAGTCGTAGCGAAAGCCAGTGCAAGCGTAACAGCAAGGGGCAGACCCTCAGGAACAGCCACAACAATGACGGTAATGGCAACAATGAGAATGTCAAGGAACTCTTGGCCCTTCTCTGCAGGGGTCGCGCCGCTGCCTCGCAGGCGGACGAGAAATTCGATGAACAGGACGACGAACAAAAGCAGAGCGGCCGCACTACCAAGTTTGGCGATGTAGGTTGCGAGAACATTCAGCTTCGACTGCAGTGGAGTGACCTCGCTGTCCTCGCGCAGAGACATCATGGTTTTGCCGTAACTCGAGTTGATACCAACCGCGGTGACCAAGAACTGGCCAACGCCCTCTGATACCTTGGCGCCAGAGAGGATGAACGGGTCGATTTTCTTCAGATTTTCATGCCTCTCAATGGCACGGAAGGCATCGTCTCCCGGGGTTTTCTTCAAAAGATCGGATTCGCCGGTTGCAGAGGACTCGTCGCACTTGATGCCATGGCCCTGGATAAGAATACCGTCGACCGGAATCATGTCGCCAGGCTCGAGAGTGACAACATCTCCAACAACGATGTCGTAAACTAGGACTTGCTGGGTCCTTCCGGAGCGAATGACCTTAATCTGTCGGTCATCCTTCTTCTTGTTCAGCTTGACAAATTGACGTTCCTTCTGCCAATCGTTGGCAGCACCGACAATAACAACAATAGCGATGGCCACGATGATGGCTACGCCTTCTATCCATTCGACCTTGGGCTCACCCGGCTTGTGCTTCACTCCAAAAGTCTGGTACAATCCAAGCGCTAGGGAAATGACCGCGGCCGCAGTCAACAGAAGTAGCACCTTATCGTTGTACGCCATCCACGCGAGCTGGAAGATGTTCTTTGCTTTCTTCTCGGGCAGCCGATTGTCAGCGAAGACGCGGATCCGGTCAGCGAAAGCGTTCGGCCCTGTCGCATTGGACGCGTCGTGCTCAACGGCTCCGTTGGCGGAGGATTTTGGTGCTTTTTGTGTTTCGCTGGGCATGGTAGCCTCTTCAAAGGTGACGGTGCCGTCAAGATGCTGTTCATCAACGCTAAGGCCGGCGCGCCTATCCGTTCGGAGGCCTTTCTCTAGTCCATCTAATCCACCTAGAGCATGGAAAGCTCCCAAGCTTTTCGGGTTGTAGAGCTTAGCAAGCTGACCAGGCGAGAAAGCAAACTTGTTGTTCTCGACTTCGAAGTCGGCCTCTGTACCGGGATCAGGCTTCAGCGCATCCTTGTCGTTGAGGACTTCTGTGGGCCCCATATCTCCCTTGAGTGTGTCACCTTGCGAAGATGGGACGTATGTAGCAGTGGAGTTAGATTCTCCATTCTCTGCATTCGAGTCCATGGAGTTGCCTCGCGAATGCGCTCCCGGCACTGACAACAAGTTTCCACCGTTGTTCCACTTTGTGGTAGGAGACGATACATTATGTAGCGAGACTGGCCTGCTGGCATTGCTCTCGAACGATCCCGCGCTGCGCAATTCAGGGGACGCGCTGGTATCCATAGAGCTATTGTGTTCGTTTACGCCAGGACTGTTGCCGCCAGCAGCGGACGTGTCGATGGTTATGGTAGGAGCTCGTGGTCGGCGCGGCCCCGCGTCTGGTGTGTCGTGGTCCGCCATGATGGTGCCTAGACTCAGCCTCGAGGCTGCGATAGCAGGCAGAGGGCGAGGGTCGACGGGGTTGCTAGGCAAGCGAAGGATACGAGAGGAAGAATGCGTGAGCAAAGTAAGCCTGACCGGTGAATCCTAGACGGGCATGCGGAAGGTTTTGGGGACGAAGCAATTGAGACAGGCGAGGCGGCTGTGTCTATCGATTGCGCATGCGTGGTCCCTCCTGGTCCAGGGAAAGGACTAGCGAACCACTCTGTGCAATTGGCAAACGAGGCTGCAGTACGTTAGTATGACGAGTCGACGACCTTCACTGGAGCGCGTCCAGCCTCGGCGACACTGCGCCACAGCAATCAAAGCTGGACTCAATACAGGAGGCGAGACATGTGACATCGGCGAACGCGACGTACGCACCTGGAGGCGACGAGCTGCGTAGAGAGGCAGCTGATGGCCGGGCTAGTGGGTACAGTTGGGCTGGTGTGGAAGAGAGAGGCAGTGCTGTGCTGCGCCCGATGATGCGACTATTTTGCTTCCATAGGTGCAGTGAAGGGTATAAAGGGCTCGTGGCGACCTTGTTGTGCAGTCTCAAGAATCTGCAGAGGCGAGAACTTGAAAGCAGGCCTGTACACACAAATCAAGAATTCCTTGGGAAACACGCCAACATAACCCCATGGCGATCAAGTGTTGTCTAGTGAAGTGCTGAGCACTGGGCACGCTTGCACAGCCCTCTTGCCAAGGGATCCAGTCCCGCTTTGTGATGGCTCCCGACAGGGTCCCACTGACCCTCGACTTAGCTGCCCATATTCGCTTTAGACTCTGCTCGTCGGCGGTTTGCAGAGGACAGTCCAGATTGTGGTTGCAAGTCAAGCCGATTGCTGAGACCCGCTAAGCTTCTGGGTCGCTGCTTCAGCGCGCTCGTCGTGCTTCTTCTGACGCGGCGCAACAAGGGCGCTGCATACCACGCGCAGCGACACCACAGCAACCACAGTCGCACACAGAGAGAAGTGGCCTGTGCGTACGCAGCGAGGAAATCGCGCGTTGTCCACGAGATGAGGCCAAGCAGTCAGGGCGTCAACACGGTCAAGTCACATCGAATGCCTCCTGGATGCTTGTTCCTGGCCTTGCCCTTCTCATCGACTATTTGACAACAACAATGGGTCTTTGTACCAATCCGGTCAGTCGCCCTCTCACCGACCTCAGCCAACAAAGCTCGCGTTGGTCGTTGTTTGCCGCCAACACAGCCTCCAGCGGTGCTCGTCCCCACCAAAACGACTACTGTCTGCCGATGGCTTCTGCTCCTTCTCCACCCCAAACAATCGCGTCCTCGAGCCGAATAAAAAGTGCCTGGCGATCACAGCGCATCCAGAATGCTCGTAGCAGAGGCAGACGTCACCCCTCTGATGATTTGATTGCCAAGTTGCTTGAGGAAATGACCCGCTCCGTGATGAGCTCCAATGCTCCAATTGCCTTCTTCCCCGTCTCGGCGGCTACTTCCTTCTATGCCTGTGCGCGTCGGAGACGCTCAGGAGGCTCAAGCTCTTGATCTCCCCTTGATTCTCTTTAGCTGCGCCAATCCACGCAATCTTGCTGTACGTATCATCGACATCATGCTGTCATGGTGCAAACGATAAGCATAAACCGCGCAAGCAACGTAGACCCTCAATTTTGGTACAGCCGGCCATGCAGTCAGTTTTGATGCAGGCATGACGGCTTCGCGTGTGCCTCCAAGCTTCGCATTACGGCTCTTGCCACAGCGTCCCGATGCTTGCTACACACAAGATCTTATGATGGACCCAGCTGATCTTGTCGGCCTTGGCAATCCCACAATGACTGCGTGGATTGCAGCTGGCTTCTAGCTTCGACAGTGACCGCGCGAACCCCGCAAACGGCTCTCCACAGCGCTCTCTACATACACTATGAGAATGGATCGTCCCGGTATTCTCGGAGCAAGGCAGATCTCACGCAACCATGCTGCAATTGCGGAGGTCGAAACCTCATATGCGTCGATTCCGTACCTGCCCAGTCCGAACCAAATTCTCAAGGATACTCGACTGAACTTTTTGGTGGTTGACAGGGTCCAATAATTGTGGAGACGCAAGCACAAGTGCAACGCTCAGCTTTTCCAACCAATGGGGCACAACCATAACATATGCAGTACGAGACAACGACGTAGTCGCATCGGAGAGACTTGTAACCTGCAAGATGCTTATGAAACGCTTGGTACACTGTGGAAGGCGGCTTACTAAAATGGCAGTCGATGAGGACCTGGATAGGATTGACATGCACGCCCACGAGTCTCAGGAGGAAAGCTTACGAGCGAGCAGCTACGCCCTTCAGCTAAGCTGGGGAAAGGGCCCATGCTCTGCAAAGTCATAATGAGGACATCATATCAGAAAAGAGCTAGAAAAATCTCCGACACCTTTAGGCTGAGACTGGGCACAGCTTCTTTACAGGGACCTATCTTCGCACTCATTGTCATGCCTTGAATGCCTTGTGTCGCATCTGGTTTATCAACCCTTCATGACCTACATTCGCCACGCACGACAACACTATGACAAGCGTTGAAGCCAATACTGGACTCGTCAGTAATGGATAGGCAGCCGTTCCTCAAAGCCACTCCAAACTCTCGACAAGGTTGATAAGGATCAGCACGCCAAGCTGGATCTTGACAGTGTGAAAGTGCGTGACACTGACTGACGTAGGCAAGAAGGTTTTCGAGTACGCAAATTCTACGTTGCCAGAAAGGATCTTCAACCACAGCATACGAGTCTGGAACTGAGGTACGCTCTATCTACGCCTCCTGCGTCCCTTTACAACTCAATGGCTTGCGTAAGTTCTTCGAAAAACGCACTGTAACTCTAAGTTGACGACAACAGGCAACGCTATCGTGCAAGCGCACTTTCCTCAAATTGAATCTCTCCTCGAGACGTATTTCCTGACCTGTCTCTTCCATGACACTGGCACGACCCCAGATCATATGCAAGGCAACCATCGGTTATTCGAGTACTGGGGGACCAGTAAAGCAAGGGCATTCTTGGCCGAGCATGGCGCAAACGGCAACCAGGCTATTGTTCGCCACGCCGAATTTGGTGAAACAGGCATGCTTACGAGTATGGGATTGCTGATCCAGTGGCCGACTTCATTTGGCTAGTAAGATGTCTCATTATACGAACATATGGTTTGTCTTCATGATGCCACCGAATTGGGACGATGTTCCCTACCATGTGGACTCCACTACCTTCCGGGGCGTCTGACTCGTTATGATATGCCTACGTCGGATAAGATGCTGCACAGTATTTCTTACCAATGGATGGAGCTACACATACGACTAGACCCGCGCATTATTGGAAAATAAGCAACAGCCTCAAAGCTTGCATCGTCCAACCGCGCGGCTGTCTGGTTCCGTAACCTCGCAGTCGCCACTGCACAGCCCACCACCTCGAACCATGTTCCTAAATTAATGCATTTCAACAACCGTATTCGTCGTTCCGAAGTTCTCGTACTTGAAATCAGTCGGAATGCAAGTTGCCAAAACCCCACCGTACATGTGACTGCTTATTGGTTTAAGCGGTTATGGTCTCTTCCGGTCAAAAAAACCCGCGAGGCTGTGCAGACACAACGCTTAAGCGCGCAACCCGAGTGCCTTGAATCGACCAAAAGTATAGAGGTTTTAAAGCACCAATAGGATCACTACTCTACTGTCGATAGCCGCTCCACACTCAATCCGCTCGTGCATGACCATAGGCACCAGGAAGCGATTCGAGTTCGAGCCGGTGACCCGTAGAACGCCTCGAGTGCGCCTCGACAGCCTCTCTCTCCGCCTACCGACCCAACACCAACACAAACCGATTTCCCAATCTCCGGATCGACCCTCGGAATACCGTCTAGTCAGCCTCGTACCTCACTGGCTCATCCCACAGATAATACAGGTGCGAACTCGCACCTCATCGCGGCAGAGACGATCGAGAAGGTCGTCGCTGAGTATCCGCGCAAGGGCTAGTCGTCGTGCTTTGCTGCTTGTATGACAAAGGAGATGGAGACTAAGCCTTGGTGCCGCACTACGGTCCAGGACGGGTTTGTGGAGAGTATTAAGGGAAACGAAGTTATGGCGCCACATGATGGGTGAGGGGTTGGCGATGGGCGATGTTGGTAGTGGGACATGGAGTAATGTGATATTGGACCGTTGAGAGAGATCGCATGCGGTGGGCCCGTGATGTCGATACCTTACGAGGGATGCTTCCTATAGTATGGATGGCGTATCTTACGACTGTACTGCCACACGAGTTCTGTCCGAGTTTTTTTTTTCCTATTCTTTACTGCCAATGTGACAATATTTGGCTTTAGTTTCATTTCTATTCGGGCTTAGTGGTAACTTTACCTCCTGTTCATCCAGTATATGTTAAGAACATAAATTTTCATGATTTCGTATGTTCATTGTGCTATGTAAATGCTTTGTTATCAACATCCTAGATACTTCGTCTCAACCCATCGGTTCTCCATATCATCTCCTATCCTCGCTACTACGATCTTGATCTCCGGGAACACGCTCAGCACGCGGTTCATACCCACCCGACCAGCCGCATACGTGACAAATGCTATCCTGTCCTCAGAGACGCCGTGATCTACCAGTACTTGTACGGCCATCAATGCCGCAGCACCAGACGAGAACTGTGGATCCAAGACTAGGACAAGGCTGTGCTGTGCAATGTTTTGGGGAAGTGCACGGTAATGCAACTCAGGTTCTCCCGTGCGGTAGTTTGTCTGGATCAGAACACGTCCTGTGACGCAATCCGGTATCGTTCGTCGCAGACCCGTCTCGAATGCGCTGCCGCCGCGAAGAACGACCACAGCGCTGACTTCGCCTTCTTTTTTGAGGCCCATGTAGACGTTGTTCTGTGGTGTGCACACCTGTCTTGGTGCAAACGGCATAAAGTCGACCGCCGTTTCGATCAGCAACGCAACCATCCTGTCGAAGTAGAACACAAAGTCCTCTTTCGAAGTACTCTGGTCCATGAGCATAGTATGCATGCCCTTGACTTGGTTGGTCTGTTCCAGCACCTTGGCGTTGATGTGTAGAGGACTGTCCTCGGCAAGTTGCCCAAGACGACGGAGTTCCATTTGGTGCTGCGCGGACTTTTCTTTGAGGGTTTTTCGCACTTGGTCTGCGACCATAGAGATGGCGACTTTGTTCTCGATGCCGCGTGGAACGATTAGATCAGCAATCTCGCGCTGCGGTGCAACGTATTTGTAGAAGTTGGGCTTGACGAAGCCAAACCATTGCTTGATGCAGCCTTCAATGTCACGCCCGCGTTCTTTGACGTCTCGGACGAGGCGTCGCGACAGACACAGGTCGGAGTCTGCTTCGGCGAATATTTTCAGATCAAGCATATCCAAAACTCGCGGATCGTGGAGTGCAAAAATTCCCTCTAGGATCACAACGTGCGGCGAGTAGATTGTAGTGGTCTGCTCGAGTCGTGCGTGTTTCGCGAAAGAATAGACAGGCACTTCAGCGACTTTGCTGGAAGATGATCAGTGGAACATCCCCAAACAAGACGGTGCCCATACCCAGCCTTGATATCTTTCAGTCTCTCAACAAGAATATCAAAATCGATAGCCTCAGGAGCATCGAAGTCATACTCGTTCCTAAATGCCATCGCTGATTGCTCCGGTGTCAAAGGCTTGTAGAACGAATCCTGCCATTCTTAGCATGTGAGCACGTGACCCGCTGTGAGCGCCTCTGACGCACCATTGAAAGGATCACCACCCATGGCAAGTTCATGGAAGCCACGATAGCCATCGCCAAAGACGTCTTACCGGACCCTGAGCTACCTGCTACACCAATGATGTTGGCGTTGCCCCATGGCGGCTGGTAGTGAGTTCGGCGGCCTTGAGCAGACATGGTGATGGGTGTGATTTCTGATATTTAAGTGTGGCTCAGATCTACCTCATGTCGTACGAAATTTGAAACAGCGAAAGAATGAAGATACGCAAAGCCTTATGTAGTGATACAGCAGAGATAGATTTTGAGTAGACTGCTCGGTCCCGCCCGCTTACTGGGTGCCAGCGGCACTAAGACGACGCACAAACCACATTTGCCAAGAGGCGCTAGGAAGCGAGTTCGAGTTTCTCTTCACCAGCTTCGTTCCATCAACCCTTCCTGCACCAACAGCCCGCAAACTTTGCGCGTGCCCACGTACCTCGACCGCGGTCGAGCAGCTTCACTTCCTTCCTGATGGACGTCGGATGAGGTGATAGAGCCTCTGCTTCACCATGGTACGCATATCGAAGTTCTAAATCATGTGCCCCGCATCCTGACTTGACGCAGAGCTCATCCACCGTTTCTGTCTCGGCTGCAACGCCTACACAACATCCCTTCCAGAGGAAGATTGACGATGTCAAACCCTCAAAGACGTAAGTTTATTCACCTTCACACCATCCTTGCCCTCTTATGATGCGATAAAAAATAAGTTGGGAATCTCTCCGAAAATTCCGTGTAGAGCACAACATAACTTGTAGACTGATCTCGAGCAACGTTTGTTGTTCTGCTACATCATTGTCATCAACGATATATTAGAGAAGCACTCGCTGACCCGAAGCTTAGTGACATCAATTTTGTCGTCATGGACTATCTGGTCAGCGAAGGATATCCCCGAGCTGCAGAAAAGTTTGCCAAAGAAGCGAACATCCAGCTACCTCTTGAAGAGGAGTCCATTCAGTCTCGCGTAGAAATACGACAGGCAATCCACGCTGGCGACATTGACACTGCCGTCACCAAGATCAACGATCTCAACCCTCAGGTATGTCATGAACATCATCTTTAACTTTCCCCCTCTTGCAGGATTATATTCAGTTTCATGCACCACGCAGAATCTCTTTGATGATAATCAAACCTTCAGTCCTCAGTATGATTGCAAGCAAAAACCTCTTCTTGTTACCACATCGCTTTACTGGGCTATGCTGACAAGCTATCAGATCCTTGACACAGACACAGCTCTCCACTTCGCCCTGCTTCGTCTGCAGCTGATTGAGCTGATCCGGTCGTGCACTTCTTCCGCAACATCCGACGTGACTCCTGCTCTGAGCTTTGCTTCATCGCAACTCGCTCCCCGCGCGGCCACCAACCCGGATTTCTTGAAGGACCTCGAGCTCACCATGACCCTGCTCATATTCCTTCCAGCCACTGGGAAACTTCAGAAGGATCTTGCCGAGCTTCTGGAACCATCTCTTCGTCGCGATGTTGCTAGTAGGGTCAATGAAGCTATCCTTACTAATATGGGAGCTCATGGGGAGGCGCGCATGAGGAGCTTGGTGCGTCTGCGCCAGTGGGCTGAAACAAAGGCCAGGGAAGCCAATAAGGAGATTCCTCCTACTATGCCATTGGGGTTGCAGGATGCTGAAGATAATGTTCTCGGCAATAATGGCGAGGGTGCTGATGTCATGGTGCAATAAAGTTTCATACTGGGTATGAGAAAGCTCGCACCTATCTATAACCTCAGACGGTGTCGAGATCAACGATACGAAGTAATGATCTAAACGATACAATGATAATCATGAACTTCCAGCGGCAAACGCTACTACCGCAATTCAGATTCCACCTGCATCTCTCATCCTGGGTGATGATTTCTCCCGTCGTTAATGCTTTGCCGTCTCTCTTTTGGCAATATTGCAGTCTCAAATATTGTGGCATTCGCTTCGCCATGGCCATCCTATCTTGTGCCACATTCCGCATTTACGTTGGCTATATCTGCAACACATGAGAGACATTGTTACGGACTCAATACCTTCAGATGACAAGGTGCGTAGGACAGGCGTGAATGTATGATCTATCAGGGTCGTTGGCAGATTCACATATCCTTGGGATTGGGCTTGTATGGCTCGGGCAACGAAGGACGACTGCTCAGCTCCAGCATGCCTGAGTCCTAGCCATCTGAGGATTTGATGACTGACTTCTAAGGTTGAACGTAGACGGGTGGACTAGTGAACGAGTAAACGAGAGCGAAGCTTGGCCATTCACAATTCGGTGATAGTCGAATCAGGCTTCATCAACGGATAGAGCTCTGCGCTGAGCGAATGGGAAGAAAGTGTCATTCTAGCGAGGACGGCCCGTTTGCATTAAGGACTTCGTTCTCGTTCGCTATCCATTCCCAAGAATCCCCACCTGTCCATAGCACCACTCTAAAATCTTGTTCCATCTGCTGTCGCAGCCAGCAAGTTGCACAGACAGGTCTTCAACAATCCTCTTCCCTGCGTACTTTGTCCACCACACTTCCTCCATCGCAAACGTAAGCGCGCCCCAACACACTAGTATCACCGTAGCTGCAGTTTCACCCAAAGCAACTCTGTCAAAGAACTCAGCCTCGACCATGACCAGCCACCCGAAAACCGATCGACGATTGTTATCCACATAGGCCTTTTCCATCTTCTGCATCGTTTCTCGGAGGAACGGGGTCGCAGAACCGTCCAGATCGACATTTGCCAGCACCGCATCGCTCAAGCTACGCACCTTGTCCACCGTGATCAAGCCACCGTCCTCGATCTTCTGCACCGTTGGGCTCGCAAAAATACGCGACAACTCGCCGTCTTTGGCCCAGTCTCTGCAGTGGTCAACCACTTCTCCCACGCCCAAGAAACACTGCCTCGCGCGCAGCATGATCTGGGGAATCGTCTCGAGCTGATCGCCCGATGCTGCCGGCACCAACGAGGCTAGTAGCATGCATATACCATTCAAGGCGGTGCCGAGGAGGACGGGCTCGCACGTCTCCCGCGAGACGCGCAGTAGCGACTGCTCGCGATTAAGTTCGGCGATGCTCTGGTTCTGGAAGTGCAGTGCCGCTGTGACGTGTTCGTATGCTTTAGCGGGTTCTGAGGCTTTGCTCGCGCTGTGGAGAGAGGTAAAAGAGAGGAGGATGTCCATGAGGTAGGGATACTCCAGCGCCTGGTTGATAAAGTAGTCGCGGAAGGCTTCCATGTTACGCGGTCCTGAGTCGAGATATGTGACTGTGCTCCATTGGTGCATGAGCTGCAACTCTTTCATCCGGGTGGCATTGTAGGAGGTGATTCGTGATGACGGCCCATTATAAGCATCAAACAGCGGGTAAGAAGGGATGAAGGTAATGTGATCCGCTGACGGCGACGCGGCCCGTCTCTTCGGCCTAGTTGTCGTGATAATCGCAGTCGCGTGCGAATAGTGGCATGGATCCTGGCGTTGAGCGCAGTTACCGCATGTGGGTATGACTTCATCGCACTTGACCCGCCGTCGCTTGCACGTGTCGCACCCAGCCCGGGACTTCTTGTGGTATCGTTTTTTGGGCATTCGTCAGGTCTTGGACAAATGCCATTGACCACAATAACGAGAAAAGGCAGGGACTTCAGGCATCACGACTGTAGGTATTCAGGGGCTTGATGATTTCTTCATGGATGCTTCGGTGTGGCTTAGACGTGCTGCGCACCACGAAGCTTAATCATGTGCGGTGATTGGCTTGGTAATTCCGGGCACCTTCTCTGCAGACCCATGTCAGTTCGGCTTTTTACAATGACAATCTGTCGAAGCACTGCTTTGCAACAACATATCCGTTCTTGTTCTAGTCTTGCCCCAGCATGTGCATTTATCGTGCTACAAAGGGCTGGATCACAACGCCTGAAACTTAAGAGGGACTTGCTCCAAGATGTTTCCTGAATATCGGATGCAAAGAAAGTATTGCTAGAGTGGCGCTAAGGTGCCGGTTTGACGTAGCACAACGTCCGTTCGCGAACGACATTGTTCCCTCAGCTGGAACACCATGCATTCGACATCCGGTGGAGCCGCTTGGTAGGCCAACATCAAGATTACCGTTAATTTACATGGACCCCAACAGAAGTTCATACCCGAGACTATACAGTGAAAAATTTCTGCATTCAGTATGTACATGAAGCTAGCTATCTACCCAGCACGGTATCTTCTCCGAAGTTAGCAAGGTTGTCGCCATTATCATAAAGCCGGTATACATCAGACACTTTCTGCTCTCTACTTGGACGTGTCAAGGACGTATCGTCCAGCGATGGCACCAGCGTGCATTTTGTCGTACACCATCTGGAGCTCGGAGAGCCCGACGACCTTGAAGGGTGCCTTGATCAACCCACGAGCGAAAAATTCGATGGCCTCTGCGCTGTCCTTGCGGTTGCCGACGTACGAGCCTGGGAATCTTGATCAGCATTTCAAGTGTCAACATGGATCGATCGGCTTACCCTGGATCCTGACCATCTTGATGACGGATTCGAAGACGGGGGCCTTAAGGTAGGCACCAGCCGGGAGACCAATGCAGATGACAGTACCGCGAGGTCGGACATATTCTGCAGCCTGCTGGAACGGCTTCTCGTTGACGGCAACGAGGATAACAGCGTGGGGCCCAAGACCATCTGGTGTGGCCTTTTGCACATCGGCGACGACGTTCTTTGAGGTTGCAAAGTCCACAAATGCCTCACCACCGAGCTCGGTGACCATCTTCTTCTTCTCGTCACCAGTATCGATACCGATGACACGGCATCCCATAGCCTTAGCATACTGGCAGGCTAGAGATCCAAGACCTCCACCGGCACCGACAATGGCAACCCACTGGCCAGGCTTGACTTCTGATTCCTTCAGGCCCTTATAGACGGTAATACCAGCGCAGAGAACGGGGGCAATGGCATCAAGAGCACACTCCTTCGGGATGCGGGCGACGTGAGCGGCCTTGGCAATACAGTATTGCTGGAAGGTACCATCGACTGTGTATCCCGAGAGTAGGGCTTTCGAGCAAAGCGGCTCATCTGACTGTTGGCAGAAGTCGCATGCGAGACATGTTCCGTTGATCCACTTGACACCAGCATAGTCACCGATTTCGATATCGTTCACGAGATTGCCTTTGGCAACCACAACACCGGCACCCTCGTGGCCACCAACGAGGGGCAGCTTGGTGGGCTGTTCAATTGTAAGATCACATAATCTTATGTAGGCGCAAACGCCAAACTTACCAAGGGCCAGTCTCCATTAACGGCGTGAAGGTCAGTGTGGCAGACACCAGAGTACTTGATGTTAACAAGAACCTCGTCTGGACCAGGCTCGCGGACAGGAATCTTCTTGTATTCGACGGGGCCGCCGGTCTTCTCGATGACCTGTGCCCATTGCTCCTTCGGGATTTCTGGCATTGTGGGTGAGTGAAAAATGTGAACTTTTGGTTTGTCGAGCGAAGCGTAGAATGTTGTAAAGTCAATAGATTGAAAGACTGGTGATTCAATTCGAGGGGTGTGCTGAGGTCTTATATACCTGCAAACGGATGTGTTGGTAAGCTCGAGACTGTAACCCCACCTGCAGTATACGTTCGTTGGCAAGGATCTCGATAGCTCGAGCACTTACCAACCTGGGAAGTAACAGCTGTGTTCAGTACAAAGCTCCTCTCTACCGGTCACTCCGAGTGGTATGTTCGGCGGGCCGGAACTATCTCATAGCTGGTAAGGCGTGCCATTGGTCCACGAAGGACCCATTGTAGGCCACAGTGCCCACCGAGGGGTACAGAATCAAGGACAGGGCATCAAGCTGTCGGATGATGATGCATCGGACGGGAGGCGAAGCTCGTAGCGTGGAGGCCGTAGACGCTCATCAGTGGAGTGAAGTACCCGTGAATAGTGTGGACTAACGTGGCCTGACATTAGTGTGTACATCACGACCAGGGTCAAAGGCCCGTTCACTGTGGTGTGAGGGGTGACCAGATAGCAAGTTGAGGCGGGGTGACTTGACGTTGCTGCTTTGGGACGGATATCTCCTGATCTTTTATTCCAGCCACTGAACTTCACGGCCGCACTGAATGACGCAAAAGCTGACAGAATTTCTTTTGCTGTCAGGTCAATCAATGCAGTTGATCGTGATCTGTAAAGAAAATAAGTACACGCAATTCACTTGCACTATGTTTTGCAAGTCCTGATTCGTACATGCCTAGTTCGACATCAGCCTCGTGTCCTCTCCTCTAACCGCATAGTCTGATGTACCTCATACGAATCAGATGAGCCATCAATACGCCCGAAGCCTGTACTGCCGCGCACTGCTGGGTCGGTCGAGCGCGAAAACATCAATCCTCAGCTGCTGTGCCAGCCGAACAAGCCACATCCCACACTGCACCTCTCACGTCCCAGAAACAGCAACGTCGTCGTCCAATCAAGAGACTGTCTCAATGTTTGGCCAGATCCACTGCATGCGGCTCACAAGCTACCGTGCGGAGATCCTTAATGCCGAGCGGAAATATGATTGACCCGCAGCCCATGGCGGGGTAGGTAGTGTCGAACAAGCAGCCTTGCGCGTAAAGCTTCCGAGCAATCACAACGTGGCAGCGCAGTTGAAAAACGCTATGGTGCAATAATGGGGTCGCAAGTATCGTACTCCGTGATTTCGCGGCCCCATACAAATAGGATCATGAGAGTCGATGGCGGCAGTCAATCCCGACTGACGGTGGAGAGGGTGGATCCGCCTGCGATGCAAGGACTTACCCGCGCCTGAACACTGCGCCTCCAGATCGGATTCCAAATGAATAACACTGTGACTGGGCGGCCAAGGTATTGTCGTTGCGTCTCAAAGTATAATTGCGTCAAGGTCCGAAGAAACGGGTGCGGGGAAAGATTTAGGGCTGAAATCATGAGACATTGCGGTTAGTACTAAGCGCGGGGCAGATGGAAGTGCGTGATGTGGACCCTAAAGGTGGTGTTGAGGTTAGACGGGAGGCCGCATCGATAGGTCAACAGGGGGGGCGGATGTCATCTCCGTGGCTTTAGGTTGAGTCCAGGCAGGTGAGCCGGTTTGGAGGGAGCCATAGCCCGCGGGGTCGCAAGGTGGGAGGGTAACTGGTCCTTATAGTAGCACGATTTTTAGGACCTTGATAGCCGACCTAAAGATAATGCCAGCGTGTTTGAGGACCCTGATGTCAAATCACTCGACATCGAGACCGTTTGATTAGCAAACAGCGCTGGCACTGCGGTATGGCGGATTACTCAAAGATAATTGGCCGGGTGTTTCACTTTGAAGACAATAATATGTCTGCAATATCTCAACCGTCTTCGAACATATGGAAGACAAATCACTCCTATCGACCCCTTTACTCGTCCCACCCCACAAACACAACCGGCCCCTTAGCCTTCGTCTCTCCGAGCTTTCCGCCAATCTTGCCACTCCAAACATCCCTTTCCCACACCACGACGGTGCTGTTGCCCTGATGACCAACAGCAACCTTGTCGCCCTTCTTATTCAGACTGAATTGACGCGGCAGATACCCACCGCTTGGGGCAACCTGCACCAGACTCAACTTCCCCTCATCGTGAATTTTGAATGTCGACAGCGAATCACTGTCCGCCTTTTGGAAGAGAGGAGATTGGTTGAAGGAATGCTGGCGGCTGCTCACGATGACGAATTTCTGGTCAGGCTACAAGTCGTTAGTTGCGACTCTCCATGCTTGCACTGAAAAGCAACTAGACTTACAGAAACGGCAATTCCGCTTATTGGTGCTGTGTTGGGTGGCAATGTCTCCCCCAGTTCACCCAGCGCTACGGCTTCAAAAACCTTTTCCCACACCAGACCGCTGGTTGTGTACGTGATGCGGTAGGAATACACTTTCTGACTCAACTCGCCGTTGAAAAGCAGATACAAAGCCTTGTCTTTACCACGTCCGGGTGCTTTCCAGAACACACCGTGTCTCGGGCCAGCGCCTGGGTCTGTCTTCAAAGGCGCCAGTTCTGTGAGTGGTGCAACGGAGCTGGGATGGTATGTGAATACACGAATCAGGTCAGCACCAAGATCAGGAATCAGGATGTACTTCTGAGTTGGATCAAGGATTACATGGTGAGCAAAGCTCCCACTTTGCCTACTTGGAACGGGCCCAACAACATCGTTTGTTGGGAACAAAACCTGCGCTGGGGGTTCTAGAGAGCCATCGGAAGGGAAAGAGAAGGCCCCGATTGCCGACTTATTGCTTCGAGTTGTCAGCGGAAGAATCTAAATGCAATGGACGGACGGACTAGCTCGCAGTGACGTATCCCCTCTTCCCATCGCCGAGCTCGAAATACTCAGCTGCCACGCCCGAAAAAGGTGCTTCGACACCATCAACCTTGCTCAATGCGCCTCGTTCCCCGATCCGGAAGGAGTTGAGTGAGCCTTTTGTTACGTTGCTGTGACCGCGATCAAGACAGTAAAGAAGGCGCCGAGGAGAGTCGAGATTTAGCCACGAAGGATTACCGCCACACTCTCTGCTCGTTGATGTCACAGAGAGACTGTAAGACCCGCCCTGGCGAGTAAGTGCGAGTGTGCTCAGATCTCCGCTCGACTGAGCTGCGAAGAGGGTAGCTGCTTCAGTTAGAACAGATAGCGAGCAAGCAAGTAACGATGTCACTTTGAAAGTGTGCACCATGTTTCTGGAGTTGGAGGAAAGCTGACTTCAGCAACTTTGTAGGGGAGTAAGGGGATGATATCGCAATAGATATACTGAGTGCAAATTGGACGCCGCTCCCCTAGAGCTGGAAGTACTATACCAAGCTTTTCAATAGATGGCACTCACCGTACGAGTCCTTGGCTGCTTCTTGTGTGTCCATTTTCCACCATTGATCTTTTTCGAATATCAATACCAAGCCTGTCGTCAGCCTCGTGCACCCAGTTTTCAGCCTATTACAGGTCGTGCGTGCGTGGTACCATGTGCTTCGTATTCACTCACATATGTAGGTAATGTTTTGGAGTATTGCGGGGTACGTCTTGAAACCTCGTCGCCTTGATTCGGACTAGTTTTCCGTCTACGGACAAGGAACATCCGGCGTCATTTCAATTCACCTTGGCGTAGGAATCGTCCAAGGAACACACGGGATGTCGATTTAATGCAATCGGCATACATATTGATGATGCCCCGGCAAGCTTGTGGCGTAAGTTTTTTCTGATAAGAGTTCGCAAGTAGACATTAAGCCTCTCGTCGCTGCAGGAAAGCTGTCTGTCTGTAGCTGTGATATTGTGTATCCTCTCCACACGCTACATTCGGGGTATATGTACATTGCGCAGATAAACTTTCGATGACATCCACTTTTCCTTCGGGATGTGGAATTCGCTAATCATAACATCATGAGGAGCTCTCGCCCACTTTCTGTGTACTCACACGCTTAAATGGGAATAGCAAAAGATCCAGAAACTCCGTCGCTTCAGGTAAATGCAGGGAGACATCGGTAATACAAGTGAAAATTCGAGAAGCGCTTGTGCTGTATGTGTATGATAACAGAGCATTTAGTAAAACTGATGCCCACCGAAACCGTTTGCAACGGGAATGGGTGGCTGAAGAAGTGTCGCCGGTTGTTGCTGCTGTATGAAATTTGCCGGTACATAATGGCTCTGATAAGGGTGTTGAGGCATGTTAAAATCTGCGACGAGAAGTGGATTGCCAAAACCTGGAGGGGGCCTTGGCCGGATGATAGGGGGCTGCGTTGGCGGGGGCTGCATCTGTTGCTGAACGACCAGTTGAGCCTGATGCACTTGTTGCTGCTGGTAGACGGCATTCGCATCTTGAGCATGGCCGTTTGCCTGCTGCTGGTCTTGCGCATCCCAGCCCCATTTGGCCTTCAGCTCTGTGTTCACGAAGCCGATCCGCCAGCCTGTCTCCTGACGAATCTTGTCAAAGATTTGTAGGACTTCCTCCTGTTCTCTTCGATCCGTAAGACACTCGCCCGCAATAGCAAGAGAGCGTAGTGCTACACTTGCAACACCACGGTCCTTGACATGGGCGCTGATGCCGCAGATGAACTTCGAGTTCTGCTCGATCATGTTCCACATCTCTGGCTCGTTCGAGCTTTGAATAGGATTGATTTGCGCAAGCAGGACTAGACATGTGTGGTAGAACAACCTGGCGACGATAGAGGTTCGCTTGATCAGCCACACCTCTGGAAAGGCAGAGCCTGAAATCGTATGGCCTGGGTACAGATATGCCATAGGGTGCATAGTACGCGGAATGCCTTCATTCCACCGATCTGTCATATCTTTCAGCCGTAGCCACTCATTATGGCGGTCTTGAAGCGTTTGCCTTGCGATATCTGGGTTTCGCGGTATTGACGCACGATAGTTGCATATCTTTGCGACAATGTATAAGATCTTGTGCGTCCAAGTCTCCTCCTTGCCCGACTCGGTCTCGGGCGAGAAGTCCAGTTCGATACCCCATTCATCTGGGTCCCATGCCACCTGCCAATTGAAGTGAAGACAGCTCAGAATCTCCATGCCAACGTTCAACCAGAAACAGGCAGCTCCTACGCCAATTGATCGTGCGTTCCAGCGACACTCCTTTATCAAGGCTCGAGCACCGGCGATATGGTTCATTCGTTGCAGCGCTCGTTCACCCATGATTTCGTGTACGTTGAGGATGACGGCCGTGGTCGCGCACAGGAACGTGTCGCGGTCTGGGTCCTGCAGAGAGTGTAGAAGATCGCGTGTCGCGATATCGTAGTAGTGCAGAGCTTTCTCTTCGCTGTACTTGGGATTTACAAGTGCTAGGTGGCGAGCACCGCAGGCCAAGAAAGCGTTCAGCAGCATAGGTTCGTTCAGCGCGTGGAACGGCAGGAGGCGCGAGAAGTGTTTATGCGCGTCCATACTGTCCATCCAGATGCCAATTTCTTCGACGAAGACCTGCATGTACAGGACTTCTTCTTGTGACTTCAGATAATCGCGGGTTGGCACTGGTGCTGGGCTTGCGTCATGATCCATAGCGTAGGGCGATCGATTTGAGTTTGAGTAGTTGGAATCTGAATCAGTCAGTACAAGGGTCAAAGACAAAGATCAGAAGATTGTACTTACGAGCCCGCGCATGGTGCTGCTGTGGCACTTGCTGCTGATCGTAGCCGTAATGTTGCGCCTGTTGATAAGACTCCTGGGCCATGCCTTGTATTGGAGGAAGAAGTTGGTGCGCGGCTGGAGGAGGTGCAAGGCCCTCAGGAGGTCCCAGTGAGAAGCCATTATCGGCGATGGGCATGTACACGTCGGTCCCTTCCTCAGGATACATCTCTCGTCCACCCACATACTCGGCCGCGATGACCCTTGACTCGTCTTGGAAGGCGACCTGGTACTCGGCGCCCTTGGGAATTAGATAGGCGTTCCTCTCGCAGGTTGTATCAAGGAAATTGAGCTTCTTGCCCCAGTTGCAATCGCGCTGCGATTTTGCGCAGTTGTTGCAGCAAGGCTTGTTCTCATCGCATTTCAAATGCCTCTCTCTGCATGTCAAGCACCCCGTGCGCGTTCTCTTCGGCTTGCCTTCTGGAGTAGCTTCGCTCTCCCTCTTTTTAGACGTCTTGTTGCTTGGCGAGTCGTTCCTGGGCGGAGGCGTGAGAACGACAGTACTGGCCATCCTATCGGCCTATTCAGCGCATCAGCTCGACCAGGATAGGCGCAGCTCAGCACTTCGAAGACGGGCGTAGCGCTAGACGCGCGTGCCGTATATGCACCGTGTCCTTCCTCTATGTTGTGGGCAAACGTAGTGTCGCGGCGGGGGGCTTGGGAAGGGTTCCTCGAGGTGGTTTGTCGAGGGCTATCGCGCAAACGATTTTGTATGGTGAAAGAAACTCTGAAGGACGGCGTATGCGACAGCGAGTATGTCTTTGGGTGATGTGCGTGTAGAGGGCAATAAGGTGATGTGGGGTAAGAATATCAAACTCGAGCGCACAATAATAGGAGCACTCCAGTGTTGTGGAGGCTGAGTGTTGAAGGGGGTCGGCAGCAGTTGCTGTGCAGGCAGCAGGAGAGCGAGGTTCTGCGCAAGGCGGTACGGCACTTACGGAACCGAAGGGCGTGAACTAAAGCTTTATCCGGGCCCGTATTTGCAGGATGTGGACCGCGATTTATTGAAATCTGCTCTGGCTGGCTGGCGCAATGGCAACGATGACGAGAGAAGGTAATTGCTCAGCTTCGTTGAGTTCAAGGAAGGATCGACGTGCGGTGCAAGGCGGCAGGTATAAGCGACGGCCTCTTGATCCCTGGACCGGTGACGTTTGGCGGGCGCCGGGCGGTAGAATCGTCGAGCGCGCAGGAGTGTTCACGCTGAGCAGAACCACAATGCCAATGCTGCACAAGGAGATCACGAGCTACAAAAGGACGACAGGCAGACAGTCCTATACAGCTGGTCGTCACAAGCAAACACCGAATCCGGTGATGCGCGCTGGCATACCCTGCTTTGGCAGTGATGTGCGCGACTCGGTCGTGATTTGCAATGAGGTTCGGCGACTTCGCTCCTTGATAGAGTTATTGATTTGCAGTGTTTCCACAGCGTGTCTGCGACCATGTCGCTCGCGCTGCGGGAATGCGTCCTGGACTTTCGCGCATGGTTCATCACTGCTTCGTATCTTACAGCTTGATGGCGCTGATGCATGATGACTGCCCGCATATTCGCTCGACAATTCTTGCAAGGGACGGAAAACAAGCTATCGCCTAAAATAGCTCTGCAGCTGCCAGTGCTGTCGCTGGAAAAGGAGAGACCAAGGATACAGCAAAGCGAAGAAAACCTGTACAACATGCATGATTCGTCTTCTTGTTGATGTGCACAGGGTCTCCCTCGAGCCCCGGTCAGATCTATAGGCTTCCGCCTGTGTCTGAGCGGCTCCCGGTTCGATCTAATGATATTCAGCTCCACTCGACTCGCTGCGTGCTAACTCTGATAACAAGGATCTCATGTTGACCAACTCCCGCGGAGCTCCGCTGTCGTTGTCGCGGTGCCGCGAGGCGACAGTCTTGACAGACGCCTGTCCCACAGTTCGGCGATCTCTCGTGCCGGGTTGCCCGCTTCTGCGACTGCACTCACACTCATGGCAGTTGAACGCCAATCAGCAGCCCAGCCGCCCGCCCAGCCCAGCTACATCCTGCGTGGTCACGCCTCACAGGTACACAGTGTTCAAATTGTCCGCCGGAATACTCGTCTCATCACTGGCGATGCAGATGGCTGGGTCATCTACTGGAAGCTCGAGACAAAACGTGCGCTAGCTGTGTGGAAGGCTCACGATGGCCCCATTCTTGGAACAGCTGAATGGGCGCACGACAAGATCATAACGTGAGTGCCGCGTACTGTGCTGCTGTATGCTCCTCGATTGCTATGTTGAGTGCTGTGGCCGTCACCATGCTTCGAATCATACGACTAACACGTTGCTGCCTCCAGTCACGGTCGCGATAACAACCTCAGAATATGGCAAATACGCGCGGGAGACGAGTTTGCACTGTCGACAGCTCTGCCTGCAGAGGTGGTATCTAACGAACGCCCAGTGCCATGGCTTCTGCATACGCTCCCAGTGAATACCCTCAACTTCTGCGCCTTTTCCATGTGTTACGCCTTGCAAAGACGGGCACGTAACAGTGTAGAAGGGAACGAAAAAGCGCGGGCCCAGTCAAACCAAGAGGAAAACTCGATAATGATCGCAGTGCCAGCCAGAGATGATAAGAAAGCCGAAGTGTACCAATTCCCCGAGGAGCGACTGAGGCATGTAGTGCCTCGCGCACAATCTAAAGATACTGGTAGGTGCTGCCTTATCTTAGTTGATAGATGTTGATCTTTGAATGGGTCGCGAAGTAAGTATCGTGTACGTCGATGCTGACGGATACAGGGATGGTCATGGCTATAAAGCTTGCGCAGAGCGCGACAGCACAGAGAACACTCGTGATAACCGGTTACGAAGGAGGCTTGACTGCTGTACATGTGCTACCAGATGAGGAGGGCTCGGCTATTGGTATGGCTCGGCTCCTATATCTAAGTCAGCCTCACACGCAGCCCGTTCTGTCGTTAGACGTTTCACCAGACGCTAAAATGTACTTCACATCTGGAGCTGATGCGATTGTTGCAGCTCATCGTCTGCCCGACCTGACATCAAGACTGGAGGATGACAAACCAATACTCCGCGCTGAGGGAGGCAGAGAAGATCCACCAGTCTCCATTCCAATTCCAGACAATGAACGCGCGCCTCAGACTGCCTCAAGTGCGGCTGTCAACGAAGTAACAGCATGCTCACAAGCGGATGACCCACCCATTTCGATCCCAGATGACAGTCCCGACGAACCATTGTCGTTCTCCAAACGACTATTTGCTCCTTCGGCACTGCCTGAGCAGTCCGGTCGCAAACCTGGTGGACTTTCTTCACTTTTGACAGACCAGGCTCAATCTTCAGTGCCGGCGAAGGCTGCTCCTCGTTCCTTACCGCCCACGCCATCAATTCAAGCACCACACAGGGTCATCAACACAAAACACGCTGGCCAACAATCTCTTTCAGTGCGGTCAGATGGCCGAGTCTTGGCTACAGGTGGATGGGACTCACGGATTCGCATATATAGTACCAAGACGCTGAAGGAACTTGCGGTGTTGAAGTGGCACAAGGAAGGAGTCTATGCTGTGACTTTCGCAGATATACTGGATGCGGGCATTGTGGGACGTCATTCAGAAGATAACCGATTCAAGGCAGAGGGTGCGGTGAATAAAAAGGAACCCAGTCTAAGCAAGCTGCAGAGGGAACGTGAAGAGAAGATGCAGGTCAAACACTGGGTTGCTGCAGGGGCCAAAGACGGGAAGATCAGCCTCTGGGAGATTTTCTAGAGGCAGCGACTGTTATGATAGATAGGTCACGGCATCACGCAGCAAATCGAACATCAGAATAGGTAGATGTTAATATATGTGTACATGAGCAAGCGTGCATTGACGATCGGGCTTTGCCCGCAGCCGAGGCACAAGTTCCAGGGTCCATCGGAGCGCGCTTCAACACTGTGATGATCTTCACCACGATGTCATGATCTTTCCTCTTCTGCAATATACCCCAGCTCATACGGTTCTCCATGCTTGCGCGCAATCCTTTGTCAGCAGCCCTCTCACGTTCATGAAGTGTCCGCGCTGAGAATCGATGCACCTATCTCCGCGTTCCTCTGCACAGCTACATCCTCGCTCACGATGACCGCGTCCAAAGACCGCAAGAGATCTCTCTCCCAAGCAACGACATCGGAGTATGCACCCGATCTGAGCATTACTGCCGCAGACGATGTGCACCTCCATGCGGCCGGCTACAACGAATCGCCTGACCGAGGCCTCATAAACAGCTACGCGCGGTTCCGCTCTTCGCCCCTCGACTTTATACGCGAAGTTTCCCTGCAATTTTCCGGTACAGGATGGCGCTCATTTGACAATCACGTCGGTCAGCCGGAGTTTTACTCCGGATTTTCAGAGGATATGAAGACACGGGTGCTCAATAACCCTATGCTTGTCAGCAAGGTTCGAGAGCTTGCAGAGAGCAGAGTAGAGGTCGAAGCTAGAGAGGGCTTATTAGGCATTGAGGCACAGAGTGGCAGTGGTGTAGGGGAAAAGGACAGAAAGGCGAAGAGGAAGACCCAAATCGAGGAGTCACTCCTGCAAGTTAGTGAGACTTGGACAGACGGCATGATCTGCAAGATGGAAAGCAAGAACTTCATTCGTGGGGCATACTATCTAGCTACACAGCTCCTGACCAGAGCATACCATCAAGGTGTTCACGTGTCCAGCGAAGAAGTATTGCGATTACGCACTGTGGCCGCCGAAGCAGCACGAAAGAAGCACTCGATCATCTTCTTACCCTGCCATCGTTCTCATGTCGATTACGTCTCGCTACAGATCATCTGCTACCGCTTAGGGCTCGCGTTACCCACCGTAGTCGCCGGCGACAACCTCAATTTCCCCGTCGTGGGCTCGTTCCTACAGCACGCTGGCGCCATGTGGATACGGCGAAGTTTCGGAGATGATCAGTTGTATACCACGCTCGTGCAAGCCTACATTGACACGTTGCTGCAATGCGGATACAATCTGGAATGCTTTGTTGAGGGAGGTAGAAGTCGCACGGGTAAGCTTCTGCCTCCCAAGTTTGGCATCTTAAGCTACATGCTCGATAGCGTGGCGAGCGGACGCGTTGACGATGCCATCATTTGCCCGGTTTCGACACAGTACGACAAAGTCATCGAAGTTGACTCATACATCAGCGAGCTTCTTGGCCAGCCAAAACCGAAAGAGAATCTTATGGACTTCCTATCGTCATCTACAGTGTTGTCACTTAAGCTTGGCCGAGTTGACGTCCGCTTCCATGAGCCCTGGTCATTGCGCACCTTCATTGATCAGCAACGAGAGCGAACCAGCAAACTGCCTCAGCAGCTCGACTCAAAAGAAGATCGCACACGCTTACTGAGAACACTTGGATATAAAGTGCTATCCGAGATCAACGATGTATCTGTGGTCATGCCTACTGCGCTCGTCGGTACAGTGCTGCTTACTCTCAGAGGTCGAGGCGTAGGTAAAACCGAGCTTATCAGGAGAGTAGAATGGTTGTGCGATCGAGTTCGTGCGCAGGGAGGTAGAGTCGCTCATTTTGGAAACCTTCCTACTAGTGTCGTGGTGGATCGAGCGCTTGAAGTGCTTGGTCCTGGGCTTGTGGGTCTGGTGCCTGCACTGCCAGAGGATACCTACTATGCTGTTGACCGGTACGTGTTTTATTTTGAGCAACAATCACATCTGCTAACGGTTTTTCACAGATTCCAGCTCTCGTTCTACCGAAATATGACGATTCACCTCTTCATCCTCCAGTCCCTTGTCTCTGCCGCACTCTACACTACCGTCAAACGCGGTGGAGCACCTGAATCCCAACGCATCTCCTACACGGACCTACACGCCCAAGTCAGTTTTCTGTCACAGCTTTTCCGTGGTGAATTCATCTTTCCGACCGAAGGCCTTGACTTCAATCTTGCGCGCACTATCGCCGGTCTTGAGACCGATAACGTTATCAAGGTCACTCGCAATGCGGCAGGCGTCACTGAATACGTAGAGCTGAGCGACGAAGAGAGGGAGACTGGCAGAGAAAACTTTGACTTCTACTGCTTCCTCATTTGGCCGTTCATCGAAGCCGCATGGCTCGGTACCGTCTCGCTTATACTGCTCACGCCGCCCTTAAATACTATTGGTGCCTCATCGTCCGCCGCAAACGAGAAGTGGCTAGACATGAAACGTGTTCAAGATCGCTCTCAGCTGCTCGGGAAAACTCTCTATCACCAAGGCGACCTGTCATACTATGAGGCTGTTAACAAAGAGACGCTCAAGAACTCGTACACAAGATTTGAAGACGAGGGTATGATTGTCGTTGCGAAAAGCAAGAATTCGAAGATGCCTACGACGATACGGCTTGCAGATGAGTGGACACCGGTAAGAGGATCGAAAGGCATCATCGCAGATGGTCCCTTGTGGCGTTTTGCCGAACGAATCAGTGCCAGTCGCCGCGAAGGCAAGAACAGGCGAGATGGTGCCACGGTGCAAACGAGAGTTCTCAGCTTGGTAGATTTTGTAGGCCAGGCGCTGTGGGAGGGTGATGTGCTAGATGCAAAGAGCATAGGGAGAGACGAAGTAGGGGCTGCGAAGAAAAAGGCCAAGGCCCGGGCAAAGAGAGGGAGCATGGCGAGGCTCTAGGCATGAATCAGAATTGATTAACATCACTGATTGGAGCTGGGGCCATGGAGCACAATATCATGCACTTCCATGAAAGCGATGTCTTCCAATATTTCAACAGCAGAAGTCCATGATTTTGCGAATTATCACCCTGACATTGCAATACCTTCGAGAGCTGATGGGAGAGCTTGAAAGACATACGTTGCTTATATTTCACTAAAAATCTAAGCCAATGTTAAAATCTTGTATTTGTTGGACCTCTAGGTGCATGTGTTGGGTAGCTCCATGGAGCGGGAGGCGTATGCATCTTGGCGTTATGACGACGCAGCCACACAGCCACAGCTCGTGCGCGGCAATGGCGACGGGGCAAGCTTCAGGTTTGCGACAGGCACCACTCTCTCCTCGCAACACTTCGTCTTTGCTCACAGTCAAACCCATACCATACGCGATGTCTGAGAAGACAGGAAACGACAAGGCAAGTCTGCTCTAGAGTCCCTCTCAAAGCTGTAACTAACATCTGCAGCCCCCGGAGAGCCCCACAACAGCGCGTGAGCTCGACTTCGACGATGACAACGACACGTCTACAGCCTCTGCACCCGAGAAGGCTGCATCGCCACCGCCAGCTTCAAAGTCACCTAAGCCAGGCGTGAGGTTCTCGGAGCAAGCAGAAGAGATTCCCCCAGCGAAACCTCCGCGGCCTGCAGACCCCAACGTGCAGGCGCAGAACACACTGATCGAGGCGTTCCCTGACATTGACACCAATGTTGTTAAGGCAGTTCTCCTTGCCAGCGGTGGCAAGGTCGAGCCTGCATTCAATGCGCTCTTGAGTATGTGGTTGCCTAAGCTCTAATCGCGGGGTTCATTGCTAATAGTGTTTAAAACAGGCATGTCCGACCCCAATTTCAAGACCGAAGAGGCCCCGCCTCCACAGCCGCCGCGACCGCAACCTCGTAGTCAGCTTGAGCAGGATGAGATGTACGCTCGTCAGCTCGCTGAGCACTACCAGAGCCAAAGCGGCCAGCAGGGTCAGCGTGGTCAAGGCGCACGGCAGCCGCAACCCTACGCAAGGTCAAACCACCAGAACAACCAGAACAAGGATGAACGCGAGTACAGTTTCTTTGACGGTACGTACATTGGTGCTTCCTATAGGATAACAGAGGTTGATCTTGGTAGATGAACTCCCTGAAATCCGCAAGAATATCGAGCAGGGCTTCCAAGAGACACAGAAAACTGTCAACAAGTGGATTACCAGCTTCAAGAAGAAGCTTGACGGCGAACCGGACGAGTACGACCAATACGGTAACCCTGCGCAACGCGAGCGTGAACACGGGCAGTCGTCGCAGGGTCGCCAGAACTTCGGGCCTTCACAGTCGGAGCAGCTCTACGGCATCCGCAAATCGGCGGAGCAGCGTCGCTCTGCTGATACGCGCAGGTCGGCGGACCACAACCGCTACGATGCGGACAACAGAGTCTTAGGGGATGATTTTGCTCAGCTGGAGATGAAGGACAACGATTTCCAGCAGAGGTCGAACAGCCGACCATCAGCAAACCCTGACTTGTTCAAGCCCACACCTGTTTCTCCTCCGCAGAGCGGTCCAGTGGACGAGGTTGATGCTCTTTACCGAAACCCTTCGCCAAACAACCAAGGTAAGTCCAGCGGTAAGAAGTGGCAGCCGCTCACGTCGGTCGCACCACACCCCGAGACGGACGAACACGACCCCTTCAGCCTCGGGGACAGCGACGATGAAGACAACGCCAAGACCAAGGATCTCAATCCTGAGGATACCGAGAGACTGAAGAAGGCTGCGGAAGCTAAAGCTGCGGAGGCTTCGGGTAAGGACTCATCACCAGGCGAACTAAAGCCTGCGACAAGGAGTGGAAGCGTTGGTCAGAAGGATGCAGCTGCCGAGGCGCTGCTGAAGAATGCCAAATAGTTGCTTATTGATTGAATGACTGAGGTGTGGACGCCAATACTGGCACTTCGAATGATACCAATTAGCGCTTCAGCTCACTTAGTTCCCATGAAACTACCCGTGGACAATCGCCCAAACCTCTACTTCGTAGAGGAGACCCTTCAAGGCCAGACTCGCGACTCCCAGGACTGTGTCAGGTGGCTTGTGACCGTCTCCGTGCTCATCCATGAACTCGATCCAGAGCGGTGCCCATCCCCGTTCAACCACATCTTTCTTATTCAATTCGGCGTCGCCAGAGTCGTTGACGATGTAGTGCCGTACATGAACAATGTCACGAGGGGTCGCCCCAGCTTCCCTCAAACATATGAGAACATGTTCGTATGCGCCCTTGACTTGTTCGACCCACGGAGCTTTGTAGTCGCCCGTCTGTCCAGCAAGAGTTATGAACTTGGAGGTTGGTAGGATCGGCGTTATGCAGGCGTGCTTGTAGGATGGTGGGGGCTCGTGGACGCCTGCAGGGTTGAAGGCTCGGGGTTTGTTGTCGTCGGCCATGGCCACTAACGTAATTGATTGGAATTGAACAATTGGTTGCTGCAACACAGACCTGAAGGCTGTCAAATTCCTGATCTTTGGAAATGATGCTCAGTCTTGTTGCTGATACATCAACGTTGCTTATGTATCGCTGTCTTGGTATTGAGGGGTACCTATCGCGTAAACTTGCCGCGGTACGGTTGCTAGAGCCAGATCCAACTAACGCCTTGACCAGCGATGAGCTATGAAAGACGTCACGCGTCTTTTGAACTCCTTGCTCAACTCTGCGACCTGATGCGATCTTTGTCTTGCAACAGAGGACGCGCAGAACAGCAAAGAGGGCACAGCACAGTGTTCGCAATGGCTGAATAACTGAGCGGGGTTCATTGGATCGTCAGCTCCTTGAACATTCACGGGAGCACAGCAGCATCAGCCGAGCGAATCAACGCCATGAGCTCCATATCCGCGACGCGCCGTTACTAGTGTTACATCATGAATGGCATGTGCTTCTGCGGGGAAGCTATGGGTGAGCTTTAAACAGGGTTGTCGCACAAGCTGAGAGGCTTCTGTCGTTCTTTGGCAGTCCCTCAGCTCATCATGGCGTCCGGACTCTTCTCTAGAGGGTTCAACCAACCTACGAGTACTCCTGATGCTCGCATCCAAATTGGCGAAGAACGACCTCATGATATCTACTTGAACACTACTCATCCTGCTGCTCAGCAAGCCTATACATACGTCGACAAGACTCATTCAAAGACACATGTCCACAGTGCCTCATTGTTCGATGTTGGCATCTTAAAAGACACTCTAGCACCCTCGCTCACTCTCCACTCCGGCCTTGCTGTCATTGCGTATGGGATATCGCGATACACCCAGCGCGTTGAGGTCAAAGACTGGCTCTGGCCTAGCGGACAGGTCGCCAATGCCTGGTGGTCTGCCATCGGTCGACGTCTTGCTGCAGGCTTGACACTCACACAGGCACTAAACCGTCTTTCGTGGCATGAGCGTGTTGTTCTGACCGGTGTGACGCTCTGGGGCGGCCGCCTCTTCTACCGTATCGCTCGGAGGTCGATTCAGCGTGGTGAGGACGACCCACGCTACGCCGAGGTCAAGAAAGAGGAAGGTTTCTGGAACTCAGCCCTGTTCAAGATCTTCATCCCAGAGGCTTTCTTCCAGATGCTCATCAGCTTGCCATTTACTGCGCCGTTCAGGCATGAGGGTGCAGTAATGATGGGATACCATCCCTTTATCCAGATGGCGGCTGTGGGTCTCTTTTCCTCTGGTTTGGCATTGGAAACCCTGGCGGACTACCAGCTTGACCAGTACAAGGCGGAGGGTGGACGGGGTATCCTCCGCGAGGGTGTTTGGTCCATCGTTCGCAATCCTAAGTACGTTTGCCGTTCTCTATTAAGATCCTCTTACTGACTCGAATAGCTACCTTGGTGATACCTTGGTTCACATCTCCTTCATCGTCATGCTGTACGGCAGCGACATGCTCGCACCCATCGAACTCCTCGGCCCCATCGCGAACTACTGCTTCCTCCGCTTCTTTGGCGGGGACAAGGAGAAGGAGCAAAACCAAGTACGTCGCTACTCTGCGTCTCAACCCGACAAGTTTGCCGAGCTGCAGAAGTTCCGCGCAGACAAGAATGCGTTCTGGCCGAGCATGGAGGAGCTCAGCAACAAGTGGCTGTGGACGGTTCTGGGTGTTGGTGGTCTTGGTATCGCGCTCGAGCAAACACTCAGGACACTGCACTAAGCTGTTCCGGTGCGAAAATTACGTACAATGCCTTTGGTTCAATGTCCCGCGTATATGCCATGCATTTGATAGTCCCGAGCAAACGCAAACCCCACACAACAAAATATCATGAACATAATGATTTAAAGTGCACGACGTTAAAAAACACCGAAAGTTAACGTGAACATCCCGTAGATGTGAAAGCATGACGGTCAGGACAGCTTATCTGACCGCCGTCTTTCATGTTTATGGCTCTTTACTCTTCAACACTTCTACGGGTACCTTGCCGGAAGACTCTGGCACAGCCCCCGCATCATCCACGCTCCGCATAGCAGCTTCCGCTTTGACTATTCCTATCTCTTCCGGACCGAGCTTTCTCCGCTTGCCAGTCAATTCATTCCAGTGCCAACCATCTTGGGCCCATCTCCACTTCAAGTAGGGCTTGAGGTCTTTGTCAAGCGGCAACACTCTCTTCCACTCTGGCTCGCCGTCTTCGACCCCCCTTAATCGGTCTCGATAGAAGATTCTGTAGCTATCCAACGCATACGGTCCCATGCCTGGCAGATGCGCAATCTCCCAGCCCTCTCTTTCATCGTCGAGTTCCAACGTCTCATTTGGCTTGACATCTATACCGCACCCTCTATCCGGGTAGTGCAGTCTTCTATACCGGCGCTCTTTGCATGGCGGCGCCGCAATCCACGCTTCAGCCAGGGCAATCAGGCGCTTGGCGCGCACGTTGTGCAGACCGAGGGGTTGTAGTATCTCAGTCAGCTCTTCGAGCTTGGCTTGCGATAGATGGAATGGTGTAGGGTACAGCGTCAGGATCTGAAACAGTACCGGGCGAGCGGCCTTGCCATGCGTCTGGTTCCAGAGGATTACTTGCACTACTAGTGCATACAAGTTGTCTCGGATCCGCTCCTGGATGAGCCCATATCTTGCTTGATGAAGTCGGAAGGGTAGATTTACAGGCTGTGGTATAGTCACTGGCCGGTCTGCTTTGCGCTGCGGGATGAAGTGGTGCGAAACGCGTTCTTGTCGTTTCCGCTTTCTGGCGATTGGTTTGTCAGCAGTGGACTCAAGATCGGCGTCCGGCTCTTGCTTTATTATAGTCAATTGCGACCGTGTAGTTACCATGACAAAAATAAGATAAAGATATGATAAGGATGCATTTGCTGTCTGTTGTTGGCCAGAAGTAGTAAGGGCATGGACACCGGATACGTAACGGATGTACCTGCCGCTCTGGGCCGAACGTCATCGCCGCCCGCGGGCAGCGCGAATGCTCATGATTTAGACATTTGAATCTCCGGTGATCTTGCTCTATTCTTTTTCACATTCATATCGCGCGGTATCAAAGATGCTCTTACAATTGGCGTTATACATCTCGGTTGCGGCGTTTGCAAATGCTCGTGAGATCAGCTTTCCGTCCCTTTCTGGATTCTCTTCGGATCAGGCAGTGATGGGTATTGTCACCCCAGACATCACTCAGGCGAAGTTCGGAGGTTTGATGTCGTTTGCAAATCTGCCTTATGTTCATTGTTTAGCCCCCGACGGTGAAGAAGTCGAAGAGTTTGATATTGCGATATTAGGAGCTCCTTTCGACACTGTAAGCATCGTTCTGATTCTTAGTGTTCTTTGATACCGATAGGTCGATATGGAGATCGAGCTATCTGAGACGCGTATACAATTGCAGCACAACAACATGCGCCACGATCTTGGCACAGGACTGACATGTCGATAGGGTGTGACAGCACGGCCTGGTGCGCGGTTCGGGCCGAAGGGTGTTCGGCGTGGTTCGCAGCGGATCGAGGCGAGTGCAGGGTGGAGTATCTATACAGGTAAGGTTTCCTTTAGGTGTTCCCAGGTACATGGGCTGTTGTACCTTCGCAGCACAACAGGTCCAATACGCATAGATCCTGGTCAGGCCGGCCACATCCCTGACTGGATCACTGCAGCAAGACGATGTTTTCAGGAAAGAGGATGATCTGGTCATAGGGTGTCAACAAGTGCATCGAGAATTAGTCGAACCGAGTACCTAACATCTACTAGGTCAGAACATCCTCGCTGATTGGGCAAAGATCGTGGACTGTGGTGACGCTCCTTTGACATTTCTTGTGAGTTGGAGCCGTCCCAGCATGGCAGATTAGCCAATAATTGCCTAGGACAATACTGTTGCCTTGAGGCAGCTCGATAAAGCGCACAAGGTGAGTGACACCATGAACAAGGGAACGCGTCTACTAATAGCTGTGATAAGGCGGTCTCGGCACGAAGCACTAACTCGAGCGATTTTACGGTTCCACGCATCGTCACACTTGGTGGAGACCACACTACCACTCTCTCAGCGTTGCGATCTACTCGTGAACATTGGGGCCCCGTCAGTGTGATTCATTTCGATTCTCACATAGGTTAGTGAAACTCTTAGTTAGTGCTGGCTTACGAATGTGACTAACGTCCAATTTCAGATACATGGGATCCAAAGGTATTGGGTGGAGGCATCTCACATTACGCGTAAGCGCTCATGGCCATGTCGAAACATCGAAGGTCAGAAACTGAAATATCAACAGTGGGGTTAACCACGGAACATTCCTACACATTGCTCATGAGGAAGGCTTGATCCGAAACACATCTATCCATGCTGGGATTCGAGCACCAGTTGCTCGTCCAAAGGGAGACGTGCGTAACGATGTCAGATGCGGCTTTGAGATGGTGCGAGCACGCGACATCGATCGATTGGGCGTGTCGGGTGTCATTGACACCATCAAGAAGCGAATTGCTGGGACCAAGGTCTACATCAGCGTGGATATTGACGTATTAGATCCAGCCTTTGCACCTGCTACTGGGACTGCTGAGGTAGGAGGGTGGACTACACGCGAGCTACTTTCGATCCTCGATGGCCTTGGGGGGCTGGAGGTCGTAGGGGCTGACGTCGGTGAGTTCAATTGGTTCTGCATCCGATTATATATGGCTAATAGGTCGATAGTCGAAGTTGCGCCAATATATGACAATCCCGGGGAGACAACAGTATTGGCGGCCGCAGAGGTTGTTCTCTCGCTGCTTACGTTAATGGTCAACAAGCCTGTGCAGGCCAACCTCTAGCCTCCGTGTTGCATGTGCACAGATTTTAGCAGCACACAATGGGTGTCTAGTCTTTAGGCTGGAGAACAATATATTCTGGTTGTATTGATAGAGTGATGAGTTTGTGATGGACAGAAAGAGGCTTGAAGGTGCGATCGTGCGAACGGCCAATCAAGAAAGAGCCATTTGCGAGCTAGTGTTTAAGCTTGCCGAGGAAGCAGCTCGAAGCCAGTGCACATGCAAACGTCACGCAAGACAATACAAACCACATCATGTCTGGAACAGAAGAACCCAAAAAGGGGAGCTTTGCTCCGAAGGAGCCGGTGATGCTAAACCCTCCTAAAGACGACGCCATTTCTCGCGACTACCTCGCGAAGTGTGATGGTGAGATACCCCGCGGAAGGCCGTGGCGGCAGCAGTACTGAGAGCAACATGTTAGGCACCAATGATGGCTACCCTACCTTAGTCGGCATCAAGGTAAGTGCTTGATCACGGTTACTAATGCCATTGCTTTCGACTTACAGTAAGTGCAGGGTGATGTCTTTGATGTTAGTGGAAAGGAGACCTATGCTCCTGGCAAAGGTTACCATGGTAAGAGCCCATCAGCGTCCTGTTGCTTGCATACTCATGCCTTCCAGTTTTTGCCGGCAAGGAGCCAAACCGTGCGCTCGGCAAATCCTCTTTAAAGACAGAAGATTGCGTATCGGACTATTCCTCGCTCTCGGAGACCGAGACGAAAACCCTCAACGACTGGCACACCTTCTTCAGCAAACGGTACAACATCGTCGGTCGTCTGCAACCTGAAAACGAATCGCGTATCTAAGTCGTCTTTTCTATATACGGCTGAAGACATTGCACTTATATATTTCCCTTCTGGCACCACAATTGTGCCACCAAGCACAATTATGCTGGTCGATTAGAAACCAACAATCTCTTTGTGGAAGCGGAGTCTCAGTCTCACTGTGCGTCTCTCTGTGGCTGAGATCCCTTCAAGTCTATATCGTTTGCTTCTATGCAATTGCCCCCGAGTCCACCTCTATTTAGCATCACCGAACTCTGCCCCTCTGTTTTGCTCCGAAACCCTTAAACATGCAAACGACACACACTGGTTGTCGACAGTTGTGCAACGCATTCTAAAGTACTTGCAATGATCCACAGTTTAAATCAGTATGGTCTCAAGGGGCCGTTCGCCTATTCAATACAGAGTAATCGTATACAGGATGCTGACACACGTTGCCAACAGAATATTGCATCTGTATCAAACCTGACACGCAAGCGCCACCAATCCGGGGAGCTTTTCATAAAAAATAAAAACAAGCTAGACGAATCGCAGAACGCCGTCATTATCCAATCGTCAACGCTCAAGATATGTTTGTTCAGATCAGCGAAGCCTTGGCACCACAAGAAGCCCAATATTTCCGTCGATCCCAATGTTTATTCCTCTGCACTGTAAACTGACCGGACACCACTTGTCAAGCAATTGGTTTCCATGCGTTGATGGTGTCTTGCACATTCTCCACAAACAGTCTCGTGTTGCTTCCACGCACTTTTGATATTCCAAGCACCAAAGCACTGATGGCCGGGATCGTTGCGCGCAAAGTGGCAATATTTCCAAAGACGTCTCTCCTTGTGTCCGCATGGAACAAAATGGATCTCCTCGTAGAAGCACATGATGGTTGGTCGTCAGGGTTGGAAGCAATTTTAGAGCTATAGCATGGTCAGCCTTGAACATGTATACGATTGCGTCGGCGGACAATCAAGTGTACTCGGTGGCAGCTTGGGTCACAGGAAGCGCTTATGTGGCGTTATTGCTACTGTGGCTGGATCTCGAAGCTGATACTGTGGATCGACAGAGAAAAGGATCTAGAAGTGAGTTTGATGAAAGTCGATGATGAGAAGCTGATTACTGCGCAGCGATGCCCCCTTTATATGCTAGAGATCTATTTAGGGCCTGCAGCTATTGTCAACATCCGCGTTATGCTCGACGCACTCCTTGTCACGACTTCTTTTTTGACTATCTCGCAGCACGCAGCAGCGTTAGGGTCGCACATAATCTGAGGTACCTTCATCCTGGCATTTTTGACTGTCACAGATAACTGAGCCCCGCGTCTCCAGGTTTCCCGAAACCCCACAAGGTCGCCCGGTTAGAGGACTCGTCAAATCTTCCGCTAGTGTCACGTTGTCTACTCTCATTGACTCTTGCTAAACCCACAATTGTGCGCCTTTGGTAGGAAGTCGTGCTACACAGCTCACTTGACCATAGTTGAGTCTCGAGTCCCCGATAAACTTCTGGCTCAGCCCCACTCTTCTGCAGTGCATCCTACACGAGAACGTCGAGGTGATGCAGCGCGATCACTTTGCATTATCAGGCCTCACAATCATGTGCACAACGGTACAGCGTATGCACTGTCCACCAACCCGGATCTTGGTCGGACCAGTCGCGACGTAAGCAGTACGACGCCATGAACGCGAACATCCATCGAATTTTGGGCCACACACCTGCATTCAAATCTGCCGTATGTTCCATCCTGTACGCGATACCCCGGACTTGGCTGTAAGCCATCCACTGTGGCTTCCTGCTTGGCGATGGCTTAAGCGGCGATCCAGACATCCCAGGAGAAACTCGTCGTCTTGCTCATCCCCCCCCCCTTTGCGAACCCCTATGAAGCGTGTTACCCAACCCCAGTCAGACACTCAGGGAGCACCTGTAGGAGTGGATACCGGCGCGTGCTTGCGTGCGGATGAGCAGAATTCTTGGACGAGCTGCTGCACGAACACCGTGAAGCCACCATTGAGCTGTTGTGGAGGGGAACCACCTGTTTTTTCCTTGAAATAGTTCGCTCGGGAAGTTTCTGCACATACCTCGTTCTTCTCGCTGCCAGTTGTATCTTCGTCCGAACTTATCACTGCGCATATGTGCTTTCAATACCGGCGGGAAATTTCTTTGGCCTCGGGAAAGGAACCACTGAAGACGCTCTTACCCCTGGCAGCAAATCTGCTGTAAGGTGACACTGACGTGTATTGAGAGGCCGCCGACGGCTCACACGACCTTGAAAACCAAGTTAATCACTACTCTGCAGGAGAGAAGCCGCAATTTACTGTCGTATATCCACTCATGTCTGTGGTTTGCGCGGGATGGCTGTAGTCATGCATCGGCATCTCAGCCGTGGCCGCGGCTCCGTCCGCTGTCAGGAAAGACCCGCACATGCAGTGGCCCTTGTGGTATTGATCGAATCCATATGTCTCCCGCGGTAGAGGAATTACTCAAACATTGCCTGGGTGCCATTACATGAAGAAATTGGGTTTGAATAGCACTCAATTGTGTTATAGTGCGATTCATCGCCCAGTCGTAAAAACAGACTTATTGAATGATAGCTATTCTAGCATGCCTTCTGGGTACATCAATCACGTAGGGTTGCCGATCAAGCCGTGGCTTTCGACACGAGACTGGCTTCCGAGACACGAGGTCAACCTTGAGGATACGTGCCACTAACCATCGCTACCTCTAGGCCAACCGATGTCTTCAGGCTTCGACCCTGTCCAAAATTTGCTCAGACGTTTGGCCAACGGTCCGATATTTGCACAGCATGGCCAAATCGAGAGGGGCGCAGAAAGCCAAGACCATGCTACAGGGGGTCTTATTTGGGAAGACTGCAGAGCAGATTCCATTTACATCCGTCGGCAAGCAATTTTGGACTCGGGGGTGTGGCAAGATTAGGTTCGGTCCATCAAGCGTGTCGCTGCGCATGTTGCACGGAGTTGCGCACGAGCGACGCCTCTGCCACCCAAAAGTATAGGTCATTGGGTCCGGGGAAGCGCGTCCCTGTTGCCCGGTTGTGATTGTATGTGGGCTTTTAGCCCGGGTCGTATACACGCTAGTCACATGCATCTCATATGGCTAGCTGCAAGTACGTAGTCACCAATGATTGACATGTGTACACACTGCTCCGAATGACAAGCATAGGCGACGCCATGCCACACCTAGACAATTCCGTAACCTCGAGTTGACGAATGAGCAAACGAGCACTGCACAATCGCTTGTGCCATCCAAAATACTACAAGCAGCTTAGGGCTGAGTACCACCATCTGGCCCTCCACATACTGCATATACCCTCGAAGAAGCTTTGACACCTTTGGCATTCTGTTAATGTACAGAGACTCAAGGCAATGAAGTCCAGACTGTTATTGAACTCTGCTCGTCATCAACTAGGAAGACTTCTCGTAAACAGACGAAGGGTGTTGGGGATTACATTCGGCAGCATGATTGATTGCAGCGAGTCTCTCTCAATGCTAGAACAAGCGCCACGACCTTTAAACAACTTTAGGATCGTTCTGAAGGGAAACCCCTGTTTTTCCAAACCATCATATTCCCTTCTCGGATGCGTTGACTAGTGACAAAAGGATGGGGGCACTGGCGTTCTCGTGTCACCTTGTGCCAAGCGAACATTCCCTCGTACAGCAGCCATACAGATACCTGCTTTACTGTCTATTCGAGTGACAGCTTAAGCTGCGCATCGAACAAGTCAAGGAACGCTAATAAAGCAGCCTTCTTTGCTGGAGCAGTGCGCAACAAAATCGCCTTGGACAATCTTTCAAATTACGAAAGAATAGGCAAGAAGCAGCTCTACGAAATGGTTCTTTTATATTCCTCTATTGTGTTGTTGGTGTTCGTTAATGTTGGTAGCTAATGGGGGTACCATTCGTGAGCGCGGGTTATTTTGTTACCTGAGGTACTGCCATCTTGCTCCTTTATCGTGGTACATTCACCGCGGTCCCAAGATAGGCTGCTGCATCTGGCGCTTCCTGACGTTACACCGCATGCGTGCATACGTAGTAGGTAACCCTCAGCGATACGACTCGAGCATCAGGCACTCAGAGTGGGGGCGGATCCACGCAACCTCCGTCAGAAAGTGCTTTCTCACTTCTTCAACGTCTGTCCACGCTGTGCTCACGCGCCACGCACCTCCACATGCACGACTATCACGTTGAAGACCCACGGACGTCAAGAAGTTTGATAAATAAAAACAATTCTTTTCCAGCAACTTTTGGACTGAACGCCATCGCTATGCGCCTCCTTCTGGGCCATCTCGCAGACTGTGCACACTACTTGCCCCTGTTCGCCTTCCTCTTAGCTCTCTTCTGCGCAATGATCCTCGTCCGCTGCGCCAGCTTTTCCTTGTCCATGTCCGTGTCCGTGTCTGCAGCAGCGGGCCGCGTTTTCCCTTCCACGCCTGACCCTGGCGCAGTCTTGCCGCCATCCTTGCCCTTGGCTCTCTTCCCGTCCCGACCTCCACCCGAACTCGTGTCGCGCTTCCTCTTCTGGTTTTTGCTGCCTGCCTTACCGGAATTCTCCTCGGTATCGGACTCAGCCTCATCCTTTGTCGGCTTCGGCTCGCGAGACTTCTCCTCGGCCGCTGATCGACGCGAGACGACATTTGCGTTCTCGATCGCAAACTCAACGATCAGGCGTTTACGCTTATCTTCGAGTGCTTCCTTCTGCGCCTTCTTGCTTTTGGGTGTCTCGCCCTTGACTTTGTAGTCTACTGCATGGCCGTTCAGCCAGCGCAGACCCATGAGTGCGTTTCGATGTGTGTAGTACTCGATGAAACCGTAACCTCTGCTCCTCCCAGCGCCTGTCTCCTCGCCTACTTTTGAACCCTTTTCGGTCTCGAAGACAACCTTGGCTTGTCGAACGATACCCTTGCCACGCTTCTTGCGAATCTTCTCCGCAATGACCATATCCTCACCGCCACGTGCGATTTCAGCTTTGCTGAGCTTTTGACGCTTGCCTAACTTGGCGTCCTCGGCAAATCCGACAACAGCCTTACGAGCCAATTGTTTGAGGTCCTTCGAAGTGATGGATCGAGGAATGTTGCGGACAGAAAGACGGGTAAGCGAGAGGTGGAGGGAGGGGTTCTCTTGAATCTGTTTTCGGCGCAGTGTTGCGCTGTCTTCGCGCATCTTGACTTCGGACGGTGGGAGTTGCGCATACAGCGGCGAATTGGAGGCGATAGTGCCTTCGTTTAAGAGGTATAGGCGTCGCTTGTCCTTGTCGCGGTTGAAGCGGTTCGCGGCGCCTTCGGCTGTCAATCGTGTGGCTTCGTTCTTGTCAACGGCACGGCTGAGATGCAGGATGCGTCCATCGATGGTGTACTTCCCCGTGGGGTCAGCATCGGCGTCCTCGAGGACGGAGTGTGTGGTTGTGATTGTTGCGCCGTCCTTGCGCTCGATGTTCTTAGTGTGCAACGTGACTTTCGGCACGCCTTTCAAACATTCAATCATCTCCTCTTCGTTAAAGAAGGCTACAAAGCCTGTTCCTTTGGGCCGTTCAGTATCACGGTCGTACACAACGCGGGCGTAGCGGATAGCACCGAAGCGCTGGAAGTGGTCTTTCAGGCTGTTGTCGTCGACGGTGAAGGGCAAATTGCGGATGAACAGGACGTAGTTCGGACGTTGTGGCCTCTGCTCCTCCAGCTCCATGTCGTCATCCTCGATGTCTTCTTCGTCCTCATCGTAATTCGTGTTGCTGTCGTCGTCGTCTTCGCTGTCACCCTCCTCTGACTCGTCATCGGAAGGCTCCTCGCTCGACTCGGCCTCCGAGTCGACATCAGCCATGTCGACATCTTTCTTGTCTTTTGCCTCATCACCCTCCTGATCGGTCTTCTGGAGTGTCTGCCACGCATCCCTGTCCACAGCCCAGTCCACAGCGATTGGCCTACCGTCAATATCCTTGCCGTTAAGCTCGGCCAAGGCCCTCTCAGCGTTCTTCTTGCCACGCATCGCAACGAAAGCAAACCCTCGGAGCTCGCCATTGGGCTTTTTGGGTAGGTTGATGAAGTGTGTTTTTCCAAAGCTGCGGAAGTGCTTCTCGAGGTCCTCGGGCTTCTTGATACTCCACGGCAGGTTTCGAACAATGAGCTTTGGAGTCTGATTCTCCTTCTTCTGCGCCTCGCGCTCTGCCTTCAGCCTCTGGCCCTTACTCTCCGTACCATCCTCACGATGTCTTGATTCGGCGCTCTCAAGGCGAATTTTCTTGCCTTGCAGGTTTGCACCATTAAGTTCTTCCAGAGCGCGCTGCGCGTCTTCCACATCGGCAAAGGTGACGAAACCATAGCCCTTGGATTCTTTCGTCTCCTTGTCAAGCACTACAAGCGCATTCTTGATTGGGAAAGAATCGGAGAAGAATTCGGTGAGTGATTCGGTCGTAACGTCCTTCGCGAGACTGCGGACGAACAGCTGTCGGCGGGCGTTGGACTTGCGGTCGTTTGTCTGTGCAGCGGGTGCTTCTTCGACATCGGCAGTGGAAGTGGCCCCTTCAGTAGCATCTTCTGAAAGGCGCTGCTTCTTCCTACGGGGTGCCATTGTGGGTATCGTTATGTGTTTGTGGTTCCTGTGCGATCGCTGATCGCCAACTTCTCTAGAACTTTTTTCGGCAGCTCGCGCTAATCTCAAAACTGCCCGTATAGTGGGGCTCTTCCGTGATTGGTCTGCAGTATCCCTCAACCCCACCTTTCTGCATCCTGAGGCATCCTTCTCGACACGGGATGACGGCACTGTGGCAGTTCGTGCATCTTCACGTGGGCCTAGTCTGCAGCCTTGCGCATTGATTAAAGCGCGACAACCATAGAACGCCGTTCATTTGTTACAGCACGTGCAAATTTCATGCAGTTGCGGGTTGCTCAACATCTGTCTGACCGCCGTCCGCGGCGTTCAACGCCGCCTTAGTGCTTGGAGAGCGCCTTGTTTGGAGGTAGGATTGGTGGGCAGTGCCTTATCGCGGGGTGCCTTCCTGTGTTGAGAGTAGCCCTTGCCGCAGCAGATACGAGCAGACAGGTATAAGAGGTAAGATACGGCCATGTCGATACTTGCCGCTCCCGCTCAGCTGCTTGTTCTACTCTCTTTACGTTATATCTAATATTGCTACTCCACGGATACTCCTATTCCTTCAGCTGCAGCTTCACGCTGCTGAAGTCCCGCATCGGCCGGTAACGTTCGATTGGACTATACGATCAGCTACTGGAGCGGGGGAACGCTACTATTCGGGCTCTCCGCAATCTCACCAAAACTCAAGCCATTACCCAAAGACCACTGCGCTTCGTGTTACACAAAGACAGGCGTCTCTGACAGCGGAGGCTTTCACGGATTCAGCAGTGGTCTTACTGCATCGCGCTAAGCTCCTGCCAAAAGCGGGCTAGCTGCGCCGAGTACACCTTTGGGCGCCGTATCTCTGAGGTGACTTGGTAGTCATGAATCCGGCAAGAAGTGGCTTACTATCAGTCTCAACAGAGCACGACATGAGCTCATCATCACAGCAAATGTCGGAGACACAGCCTCTTCTGCCACCAGACGCCTCTGGCTCCTCATCTCGCTCCAAGGATAATGCAACCTTCCCTCCATCGATGGCCGCGATTCTGGATAAGATTGAGAAAGAAGTCAACGAGCTTGATAACAAAAGTGATACCGAAAGTTCACAGTCATCCAAAACACGGTCTGAAGGGGACGAAACACTCTACGACAAAAAGTGCTTGCTTGTAGACAGGCAGATAGATGCCTTCGGCATGGGCCGGTACCAATGGATGATTTGGTCCCTTTGTGGTCTCGGCTATCTCATCGATCTGATGTGGGCGCAGGCTTTCGGTCTTGTTCTCTCGCCCCTGCAACAGGAGCTAGGTTTTGGTAATGATGAGACTGGGAAGCTCTCCACAGCCTTCTCAGTAGGCCTAACAGCAGGCGCCTTCGCTTGGGGTGTCCTGGTCGACGTGATTGGTAGGCGATGGGCGTTCAATCTTACGGTCCTCATTGCCTGCATTTTCGGTCTGTGTCTTGGAGTACCAGATGATTACAACACTATTCTGATTCTTACTGCTCTCACCGGGTTCGGTGTTGGTGGAAACATCCCAATAGATACGACCATTACTCTCGAGTTCACTCCAGAGAGTAGACGTTATCTTCTTCCACTGCTATCGATTTTTCAGCCTCTCGGTGTTGTCATTTGCAGTGTCATGGCCTATGGTTTCATACCTGTACACAGCTGCTCACCAAATTTCTCAGAAGCTGGGCCATTGCCTTCGTGCAAGAATGTCGGTATTGAAGTGGCGTGCTGCAAGAAGGGAGATAACGTGGGGTGGCGATATCTTCTGTAAGTGCACACCTGAGACTGAGTCTAATGTATGCTGACCCATGCCAGATACACCTTGGGAGGACTGACCTTGCTTGTCTTCGTACTGCGTTCTGTGATCTTTCGATTCCAAGAGTCGCCAAAGTTCCTTCTATACCGCGGCAAAGACGCGCAGGCGGTCGAAGTGCTTGAAAACATTGCGCTGTACAACAAAACAACATGCAGCTTAACACTGGAACAACTGCAAGCCGTTGAAAGAGAGCACAACTCCATCCTGGGCAATGATAGCTCGAAACGGGAAGCCCCTTCCTGGTCTGAAAGCATCAAGACCGAAATGGCACGCTTAAAGATCCTCTTTTCTACACCACAAATGGTTCGCCTTACTACGCTTGTCTGGCTGACTTATATTTGCGACTTCACTGGCTTCACGGTCGCTGGGTCGTACTTGCCTCGAATCATTGCACTGAAGAATGGCGCGCTACACCTCTCTCTCAACTACACATACCGCTCCTATATCCTAATCTACCTGCCCGGCACCATCGGTGTTCTCTTGGGTTCCCTCCTCTACCGCACCCCCAACATCGGGCGAAAATACACTATGGTCGTGGCTTCGCTACTCATGTCCGTCAGTATCTTCGTATTCAGCACAGTCAACAGCCCAGCTTCCAACATCGGACTGAACGCGATGGAGTACTTTTTCCAATCTATGTTCAACGCCGTCCTCTATGGATGGACTCCTGAAGCCTTCCCGGCGCAGATTCGTGGAACGGCCTGCGGAGTGGCAAGTTTCTGGGGGAGGCTGTTCGGCATTATCAGTCCTTTGATCGCGCAACATTTATATGCGAAGAGCAAAGACGACAAAGGGGACGTGAATAGCGTACTGTATCTTGCTGGAGGAGTGACACTCGGTTGCGTCATCACAACCGCGTTGTTACCAGCAAAGGCGCTGAAGAGGTGAGTGGAGGTCGGTGCGATGGCGCGGAAAGAAATCGGGACACGGCTTTACAGTAACCAGTAATATGTGTATCTTCAAGCAAGTTCATGAAGTTTAGCAGGAAACTTTTGACCCCTGTGATATGTTTTTGCTCACAGGGCAATTCAGAAAGAGTATCATAGCTGCCCTACTCAAATCCATCGAAACACGTTTAGCACAACTATTTCATCATTTAAGGAAGCGTACGTGTGTACCAATGACGTGGACAGCATAAGAGGAACTTTGAAGAGTGATAGAAGTAACAGTAACTGTATCTTCTGGAATCTAAATTCTATGTCTAATCTAACTTTTTAAGCCGTCTGCTGCATCTTCTCAAGGATAGCTGCAGCCTCAGCAGCGAACTTGCAGCGTTGACGAATTGCAGCGCCGTACTTGTAGAACAGGAAAGGGAAGGGCACACAGGCCAACGCCAAAAACGCAGGGATCGAAGACGCCCAGTGTATGCCCAGATTGGCATACATCTGGCTAGTGAACAAGGGGAATGCAGCACCGAATAGCGATCGCAATACCGAGTTTGCGGCAAGGACCGAGGCTGCGTAGACGAGGTACGAGTCGATGAGGTAGTTCATGATGGATAGGAAAACCAAGACCATGCCAAATCCAAAAGGAGCGCCAGCCATGATACTGACAACCCAGTGGACGCTGGGCGAATTTGTCCAGGCGAACCAGAAAAGCCCGATAGGCATCGCGACGGAGCCGACAAGGGCGGGTGGGAGGCGAGCCTCAGGGGCGGCAATGCCAGATGGAGAGGCTTCGATGCATTTGTTGTAGCGCTTGTTGTCCCAAACCGAGTAGAGGACAGCGGAGAGCATGCCCACTGCTACTCCAATGAATGCCAGACCGCCGATACCTTGTGACCACCCACGACCTCGCTGGAAAACGATAGGGAAGGCACCGAAGAGCATGTACAAAGTTCCGTAGATGACTGCCATATAGATTGACAGCAGAAGGACGATGGGCTCACGGAAGAGCAAGATCCATGGGCGAGTGAGAGCGGTCTTGAATGTGGAGCCTACGGACTTGGTGCCCTGCTCGGCGTCGGATTTGCTCTTGTATACTTGTCCTGTGTGCTTCGACAGAGCTACGGCGCGCTTCCGCAGGAGAACCGGGGCGTAGGTTTCGGGCACGAGGAATGCGCAGACGAGCCAGAGAACACCAGTGAAGATGGTCATGACACCCTCGATCCAGCGCCAGCCGATTGATTGGCCAACAAAGCCACCAACTGCCAGGTATTAATTTGAATCACACATAAGATAGTTTTTTTGCAGCAAGATGCTTACCAATTGGACCAATAACAGGCCCCAGGAAAGGAGCAGTGGCGAAGATACTGGTGGCAAGTCCTCGGTGAGATGCTGGAAACATATCCGCGATGACACCGCCAGCGTTGGTCAATGGTGAGGACCCAAATGCACCAGCCAAAAACCTCAGGATGATCAAGGTCTCGATGTTCTGCGCGCCAGCTGCACCCGCATTAAAGAAGGTGAGCAACATGTAAGTGATGAAGAAGAGGTACTGGCGGCCGTACATCTCTATTCAGTATTAGTGATTTGTGTCTACTTCCTAATAGTGATAAGATACTCACCACTCAAAGGAGCCCAAAACAGTGGCCCAATAGCAAAACCCAAGACAAATAGCGAAATCCCGAGCGTGCCAATGATCTGCACAATTTGGAACTCTCGCAGGACCTGAACGATGCCACCAGAAAATGCAGAGGAAACAAAAGTTACTGCTAGCGTCGCGACCGCGACCAGTATTGTAATAATCCATTTCAGTGCAAACGGGTAATTCATAGGGTTGACTGGGTCATTGTCAATCCATGTGACAAGGAACGGGTCGTCCTCGGTACCCGACCCCTTGTATGGATGCTCGATAATAGCATCTGTAAGAACCCCTTGATGGAGGACTCGCTGGAAGTGTGTGATGCGGCCGGGTCGACCGGACTCAGGGTCTTTCTCCATGGAAGCCGATTCAGGCCTTAGTGCGTGCAGGGAACCGTCAGTGCGTAAGGCTATGCGGTAGAGATCCGACGAGGCGTTGTGAGCAACAGGAAAGGTGAAGTGGTAGATGTTGATCTGCGGAGTAACAGGCTTTGTAGGTACCAGCAGTCTGTTTTATTTGATTCTAAGTTCCGCCTTCCTCCGCGTCACTGTCATTGCGCCTTCGCGTGAATGACTTGGCCGTGCTTCCATCCCTAAAAGCCGACCATCCGCCCCCATCACGGGCTTTCGACGGTCACATTTGAACGCCAAAACGAGATTTAAGCCTCGGTAGACCCCCTAGCCATTCGACAAACGGCTTGAAAAACATAACAACATAGATCTTATCATTGCAGCCCTGAGTGCAGCTCTGAGCGCTGCAAGCTGCGCGACTACATTGTTGGTGTTCCTCCATAAGTACAGGCCGTGTTATCTCCGCCACCTCATCATCGGAAGTTCCTCAGAGCCGCATCTCCTTGGCGGACCATCCGCTTTAGTCCAGAACGTCACCCCTTGCCATCTCGGCCGAGGTGCAGATTTGTTATCATTAATGGAACGAAAAACCGTTATTTGTTATCTTGTGTGACCCACCTCAGATCAGTAATTGTAAGTGTTGCCAGAGGGATTCAGCGCAGCAAGGTAAGTCGGACGAACAGTTGCGGCGGACTTCATGAGAGCTGTGATAGTTGCATAGAGGAACAGATATATGTATGTTGCGTTGCCGAAAAACTTGACATGGTATGGTCGCTAATAAGAATAGGGTATCCGCTTACAAACAATAGGGCCGAAGTCCATTCGACTCAAACACCAAAAGCACCTTCATTAGCCATTACCGTAGCCCGTCGGGCACAAACAATGTTTTGTTGCAGTACGACTACTGCTCCAGCCTTTAGCTTCCACTCGACTTGCCCATGAACTCTTCTTGGGTGTCTGTCCTCATCGATGTTGAACTAGCAGCCATGGCCTTTCTATACGCCCAGGTCTGTGCGAATTGCTCCTCGTAATGCTCTTTTAGCTTGCGTTGACGCTGCTCTCGCTTCGACATCCAGTACACCAACCCCAACAGGCCAATAACTGCTGTCCCTAATATGCCTCCAACAGCGCCACCAACGAGAGCTGTCTTGTGTTTCTCGTTCTTGCAGACATCCTCATTGGACATAAGGGTTGCTTCGAGGTCGGATGGAGAATCTGTTGCAGTCGCAGCTGAAGTCATTGACGTCGACGATGCTGTTGCAGTCTGGAGCAGAAAGGCGCCGATCGATGTTGTCGTGATCCTGGGTGCAGTCGAGTTGTTGCAGCAATTCCGTCGGTCATTGGCTGCCCTGCAACAGTATGTACCAAAGTCACATGTCTGTATATTCCATGCGGACACCGGGTTCAGCTCGTCGAAATCATTATTCACTAGCGAGTTGTTAGCAGTGTTGCTGCAATATTAAGGAGTACATACTGCTAGGGCACACTTGTGGACACTGGGTAGCTTTGCCTGTCGAATCTGTACATCCAGGTTGCCATATGGTACCCATGTACTCGTTCTTTGTCGCCAGGCACAAACCGCTGTCCAAACAAATGTCGGGGCCAGTAGTTCGATTTGTGGCGCAACAGCCACTGTGCTTAGCCGTTGAGTTGCATGGCCTGAAAGATTCGTCGAGCTCGGCGCCGATAAGGCTATAGCATTTCCGACTTGCGGCCGCGACCACCGATGCCGCGTAGATGCTCGACAGAAAAATTGGAAGGTAAAGCATATTAAATAAGCAAAGTGAAGTGCGAGGTATGAACCCGTAGAGGACGTCGTTAGGATCCAGATCGAGATCGGCACTCAACCAGAAGTTTGGATATCAATCAGGTCTTGACATGAAGAAACGAAAATCTAAGAGTGATCAGGGTGTGCTGCAAACCCATATAAGGCTTCCGGAATAAGGATCAGGCAGATGGGCTCTGTAATGTTATTATGCGTGGACAGCCCTGTGCAACCGTCTCGCTGTGCTAGCCAGCATCCTCGACAGGCGTTCCTCGTCGTCCATTTGAAACATGTCATCAAACCCGGCAACGTCAGTGCGACATCCCCGTAGCAGTTCGCTGGGGTAACGCAGCTAATCCGCTAAGGATGAGAGACAGACAGCCTTGATCAACGGTCTGTGGCACGCAAGAGACGCCTTCGGACATGGCGCGACGCCGTGTTGGGCGCTGGCGAGCAGTATGGCATACAAAGACACTTGCTATTGCAGTCCGAGGGTTGAGGAACCATCATCCGCTACAACTGTTGGTTGAAATAGCCACACAAGGGATCGGACGAGGCAGAAACAACGGCTCGCAGTGGCCGCGAATGCTGTGTTGCTTCGAGCTGGAGCATGACGCGCCAAGGTAAATGGTGTCTGAAGTTCAAGCGCGTCGAGGGCCTATTGGAAGGCCCGTTCGCGCTAGTCTTGCCTCCCGCAGCCGACCAGGTTGTGCCTGTCTCTGTCATCATCTTCCAGCATTGTCGGACATGTCACTGTCGACTTCTCGGACCGCGCTCATATCCTCATCTCAGAAAGCCTGGACGAACTGCCATATTCGGACGCTCTTGCCGCCATGCCATTGAATTCAATGCGCCCTACCATCTGACAAGAATCCTAGCCAGCATGTAGAGACATCAATCTCTTGTGTATCATAGCCCGTGAATTGTGCGGGTACGCGCTAGTACTGCGCGAAAGGTGGATGCTGTTTCGTTCATGGATATCCAATTCCATCTCAGGGATCTGGCTGGAAGCAAGAACTTGAGTACATACTTGTGGGCTGTTCTGGTACATAGCTTCAGTAACTACGATGGGCCTCCCTAGACTCATCCTTTTCGCTCGACAGGGCCATGCTTCACTGGTGGTGCTTCTTCCTTTCCTGGCCAAGGTCCTATACCACATGCAAGCATTTCGGCAACAAAGCAAGCATCATCTTTTTGATCTGGAGGGAGTCAAGAGTACCACCAGCCGAGGTGTTCGCGCTACCCCGTGTAACGCAAGTGAAACAAAACATCGGCAATGTGAACGAGCGGCTCAACAACCGCACATTTTCCGGCTCCAAGAACTCCTCGGTCTGCCCGATAGCTCATTTATCTGTGCACGATGACTTCGTAGATAATAACTTTCCCGTTATGCCCATCGTCACATGGGCTCAAGCAAGCAACCGTACACCAAGTGCCCGGTACCGATCCAATCACCCATACCCTGCCCAACCCCCGCATGCCAAATCCTCACGTCAGCGATCTCCACGATACCTGGTCACACATCTCACGCCATCTCAGCCGTAGCGCCAGTCGTCTGGAACAGCTCATTAGCGACCCACGGATCTGCACTGCTGTCAATGCATGTCGTACCAAGAGTAGTCGAGGCGTGAATGACGGCTAAGCGCCGGCCTGACGGTGGGCTGCAATTGGGCTGTTGGGAAGGGCCGGGCGGAGCAGGCACGGCACGTGTGAAGCAAGGAGTGTGAACGCCGGTGTAGCTACAAAGGAGATCACTTTTGTTTGGCGCGGACTCGATAAGCAATCTATTTCATTGCTTGATGATGAGCTGGCTCACTGGCGCCGATGCAATGCTGTGGAGAGTCGTGGGCTTTCTTTTACATGCAGATACTGCATTGCGGCAGGTGGTTCATTCGCCATCACAACATCATCAGCTGGGAGAGACCTTGTCTGGCGCTGACGCATACCACCCTCACACATGTACGCTGCTCAAAGCGCTGTCGGGCGTCCTTCGGATTTCTGCAGCTCAACGTACTGAAATGGGCAGTGACAGGTGACACGCTGGAATCCACAGCGAATGGGCTGCTTACTCAAAGGGGCAAGTTGAACTCATGGCCAAAACCCTGGACGTAGGTGTTGATTTGGCCGGAAGTGGCTGTTTGGGGTTGAGACTGTGGACAATCGAGCTGCTTTGGCGCATGCATAGATTCCTACTCAGGCGCGACAAAACAAAGCAACGTGGGCAATACGTCATGCTTCGCTCGTCCCTTTGTGTTCCAAGGAGACATGGCGAGGGTTCAGCCCAATTTCCCCATCAGTAGCGCGTCAACCCTTTCACCCTTCCTAAGGCTCCCTTCACCCACTGGCATAGCCAACAACGCATTCGCACCCCTGAAACTCCCAATTCTGCTGCTTCTCTGTCCACCCGTCGAACTGGCATACATAGCCCCATCACGCGCAACGACTAGCGCACGATGGTACTCCGGTCGGCTCTTGTCCATCCTGAGATCCTCATCGAGCAGCACACTCACTTTCGGCAGGCCCACAGGCGTGATACCAGCCTGCTGGTGCAGTGCAGGTAGAACGAAAAGGTGAAAGCATACCACGGCCGAGGCAGGGTTGCCAGGCAATGAGAAGATGGCTTTGGAGATGCGTGTGCCGTCAGGGGCCTTTGTAGGGACTGTGGCGAAGGTGGTGGGTTTACCGGGCTTCATATTCACGCGTCCGAAATGGATTGTGCCGCCTAGAGTGCGCTCGATTGTGGGCTTGAGTAGGTCGAGTTCGCCCATTGAAACACCTCCGGAGGTTATGATTATGTCACACTTAAGGAGTGCTTCGCGCAGGGTTTGTTCCAGAGACCCGGGCCTATTCTATTAGTGGTTGTAAATCGTGCATGCAAGTTGGTGGACTTACTTGTCTGATGCGATGCCAAGATCGACGACTTGGAAGCGGTGGCTTCGTGCCGCTGTGATGAGAGTCGGGCGATTGGTATCCCTCACCTCTCCCAAACGTAGTGGCCCTTCCCTATCGTGAGGAATGATCTCGTCGCCGGTACTCAAGACACCAACAACAGGTCGCCTATAGACAGACACTTCCTTTGTGCCCACTGAAGCCAAAAGACCGAACTCTCCCCCAACAACCGTAATGCCCTCACCTTTCTTCAATATCGTTTCGCCTTCCTTTACGTCGCTGCCAACCTCGCGCACATTCTCTCCAGCTTGGATTTCACTTGTCAGAATCTCCACCTCCTTCTCTTCGTTACCGTCATCTGTCTGGCTTTTCAATACCGTATCCTCGACCATTACGACTGCATCGGCACCGGGTGGGAGTGGAGCTCCAGTAGTAATGCGAGCTATCTCACCCTCCTTCAGCTCCTTCACATCGCCTGCTTGGGCATGCGATACAATTGCGACAGGGTATACGCCCTTCTCAAATTTGCCAGAAGAAGGGATCTTGACGGCATATCCATCGACAATACTGGCTCGGAAGGCAGGTACGGATTCGGTAGCTTTGACATCCTCAGCAAGGACGGAGCCACCCAAACTCATGTTGACAGCCGCAGTCTCGACGATGGGAGCTGGGGTGTGTTCCGCAATTAACTTCAATGCATCGTCGACGGCTAGCATAGGGTAAGGGGATGATCGATACCTGCGAGAGGGTCCGGCACTGGGATCATTCGATTGGGGTCGATCCTCTGGTTTTGTGTGCGGCTGTACTGCAGCATGGCCTCCATGACCGTGCGAATGACCATGACCATGGTGATGGTGGTGGTGGTGACCTCCGCCTGCACCTGTGGTTGTCAGTCTTTTTCCTCACACACGGCAGAGATTTCATGTACCTGTCAAGGTAGCACTAGAAACACCAGCATCCTTCTCGAGCTTCTTTACACCGCCTTCATGAAGAGGTCTTGATTCCGCACCAGCTGCCTGGATGCAGGCATGCGGCAACAGCTTAATAACAGCCTCGAGATTCTCCTTAGCACCCTTCGGCGATCCTGGTAAAGTGATCACAATGGACTGTTTTCGAGTCCCCGCAACAGGCCGAGCCATTAGCGCGACTGGAGTAGTCAGTCAGGGAATGGCATGCAATAGATCGTGGCTACTAACAAGGCGTTACCGCGTACGAAGTTGTAAGCATGCCATGGCTAAGCAGCTGTTAATTCGACATCTCAGTATAGTGATGCATGAACACTCACACAAGTCCAGGAGCGTGCCTGTCTATCAATGGCGTTATCGCCTACCCGCATGGTTAGCCATGAAATGCTGCACACCGCATGGCAAGCCATACCTCTGGAGTCACATCTTTGGTAGCAAAACCAGTTCCACCGCTGGTAATGATCAGATTGATTGGATTGGCACCATCGGTCCAACTCCTGATGGTCTTCTGGATTGCTAGTACGTTATCCGGAACAATATCGGTCTGTGCGACATCCCATTGGTCATTGCCGGAGCTGCTGAAGACGTCTTTAAGAACCGAGATGCATTTGTCTGTTGATGGGTCTTGCGACGCGGTCTCGGACACGACCAAGATTGCGGCTTTTAACTTCGAGTTTGTGGTGCTCATATTGGACGAGGAGGTGACGTTGATGGTGGAGGGCTTGTCCCGCATCTATCATGTAGTCCGGTGCACGGACTATCTGAATGCATGTACTTGTAAGGATGCCTCAGCAGCGCTCAGTGTGTTTGATGACTTGTGATTGAACCCTGATCAAAACTTGATATCTAACGCCAATGCTCGCTCGTGATACATGCATTATACAAGCGCCTTCCCTATGTACATAATACATCTTTGACGAACCCAACCCAAAGTTGCCCTCTCTCCCGAGATGCGTGATCTGAAGTATGAAGTCTGCCAGCTGCACCTCCCGTCTATCGACATGTCTGCTTCTCTACTTGAGCATCTTGTGTTGCACGATGATGTTAGTCTGTTCAGTCGAAGTCCTTGGCAGCGCTCTGCATAAGCAGCCCAATAATCAGACCAAACAGGCCCAAGATGGAACTGAAGATCTCAATAACAAGAATCTTGACAAATCTACAAGCACATTAGTAACAGGACTTGGAGTGTGGCATGGAATATACACACAGAGACGGATCAGCAGCATCTGCCAACGCTGCACTACTTCCGTTGATACCAACAGAGACACCGCAGATCAGGTTGCACATGCCGACTGTGAGTCCTGCCCAGAACAGCGCATAGCCGGTGAAGTAGTTGGAGCCAGAGTAAAGCTTCTCGGTGTCCCCGACGGCCTGCATCTTCGAGGAGAAGATGATGGCCATAATGACACCATAAATGGCGACGACTTCACAGAAGATGATGGAGATCAGGTTCTTCGTTCGTATCCTGGGCGCCTTGACACCACCACCAACAATGGACACGCCGGTCGTGAAGATGCCCCTGCCACGAGGTTAGAGCCTGCCCAAGTTCTTGCATCTGTGGAAACGTACCAGGCGGATCCTACAACGGAGAGACCAATGCACAGGGCGATACCCAAACTAGCCCAGGTGTAGGGTGATATGGATTCGAGGAATCGTCCGACGTTAAATGCTTCGCCCTCGCCGTTGAACAGCATGTCTGCCCATCATTAGCTATTACCCGCGCAGAGTTGCTGCTGTCGCGGCACATACACAAGCCGACTACCGTCAACGCGGCGGTCGCGCCACCCGTGCCGTATGTGAGAACCATCGTCGCAGATAGCCGTAAGAGCAGAGATGGATGGTGAGAATGGCGGAAGGGGAGCTTCCTCGGTGAGGCATTGTTGGAAGCTGCGGGCGATGATGCTTAGCGCACGGACCGCTTGGCACTGTATCATCGGCCTCCACCACAGGCAATCACCCGTCGCTCGAACACCAGCCTAGCACCTTGTCGCAGTCAACATGGCCGCCGATCTCAAGTACTACGAGCTCTACCGCCGAAGCAGGTACTACATGCGCGCTTGGAAGAGCAGGCCAGAGCACCCCAGCTGACAGCAGACAGTCTGGGCGGTGCCCTCACGGACACGCTGGACAACCTGATCACCGAGCGCCGCATCGAGCCCCAGCTGGCTATGAAGATTCTCACAAACTTTGACAAGGCTGTCGCCGACGTCCTTGCAGATAAGGTCAAGGCTAGACTGACGTTCAAGGTGGGTTCATAAGTCGAGTGGGAGCTCAACGCTGGAGCTATATACTGACATGCGCTCGCGCAGGGACACCTCGATACCTACCGCTTCTGCGACGACGTTTGGACGTTCATCATCAAGGACATCAACTTCAAGCTCGACAACACGAACCAGGTTCACGCCGACAGGGTCAAGATTGTTAGCTGTAATACGAAGCGTCCAGGCGAGGCCTAGAGCTGAGTCTCTGGTCTTGCTTGAAGTTCGTGTATGCTGAGCGTGAACTCGCAGGCGAAACGAAGAAGCCAAAAGACGATCAACAGTCGCATGTGAAGCAGGAGCATGTGAAGCAGGAGTACGTGAAGCAGGAGTAGTGATCCCGCCACATTAGCTCCGAAATGAATCGGCCCATAGCACATCATGTCGCTGAGGGTATTCGAGACGACATGGAGAGGCTGTAGTGGTTTGCTTGGAGTTTTGGGCGTTACGGATGAAGATCAAAATGGATACCACGGGCATGATCTGGCGTTAGGAACATCACGCTGGTTTGCGCTCAATACGAACTCCCCAGGATCACGAAGAAGGAACATTCATATAGCATATAGCTTGCAAGATTTCAAAGCTAAACACGTGCCGGTTGTCTCTGGCTGTTTCTTCCCCTGTATCTGCCCTGCTATGTTATGTATGAAAGCACCAAGCTTGACTAAGCCCTCGGAAGTCCGGTGCCTGCAACTCCCTCATCCAACCAACATCACCGAGCTCTTCAGCACAATTATTCAAAATGTCGGCACCACCCACGAAATCAGCATGGCTGTTCTTTTCAGTCACAAGTGGGGCATGTGCAGCCTTCAACGGCGTCTTCGCGAAACTGTAAGTCCTTGTCACACCCAAACCTGTGTATATGCTCAACATGGCCCAGCACAACAACAGAGCTCACGAGCTCATGGTCGAGCGCCCTCGCCGCGGCGTTCGGTCTTGATCCATCGAACAAATTCTTCGAATATGCTTTACGCGCTGTACGTAACTGGACATGCCTAAAAGTAACCTCAGACTGATAACCCCTAGGCCTTCTTCGGCATGAACCTCCTCTTCAACGCCATCATGTGGGGGCTCTTCACCCGCGCCCTCACTCTCGCGTCCTCGACCGTCCGCGTCTCTATAATAAACACTTCTGCGAACTTCATGATCACCGCCGTCATGTCCGCGCTCATCTTCTCTGAGAGCCTGCCGGGGCTGTGGTGGCTGGGCGCTGCGATGCTCGTCGCTGGCAGCGTGATCGTGGGTATGAGGGAAGAGGGCGAGAAGGAGGTGGTTACTGGCACGGGTGAGGCACCGTTGCTGAACACACATGGCGAGGCGAATGCGGAGTTCGTGGACAGCGATGACGAAGGGCAGTCGAGGCATGAGCTGGATAGTGTTAGGCGCAGGAGCAGTAGCAGCGAGCGCAGCGATGCTGATGCAACGCTGAGATAGCTTGTGTTGCCATCTATACACGTCTAAGAGAGGCTTCTCCCGTCACAGTAATAGATCGCAGGCGCATCTAAGGCCGAAACGTCTACTGCGTACACGATTCCGATATTGCACTCTGCAACCTGGGTATAGGCAGCCACCTGTGGTCCATTTCCTTTCCAAGAACCGGCTGTGGAGGGAGCTAACACAAAGACATCGACATCTACACCGAGTATTTCCTCAACGTTCTCCTTCCCTCGCCCGTCGATAACTCGTGCCACGTTGGCAGGCACCTCTCTTTCACGAACCGGTCAGGATAGCGCGAACACCTCGTGCCATGCTCTGCGCAGCACGTCAAGCCGAACTCGATGTATGGAATGCACTCGTCATCCTCCAAATCCGAAGCCTCGCTTTCACACGCCCCGGAATCCGCTTCAAACTCTTCATCCACAGTTTCACCCTGAGGCGAGTATGGAGGCGTAGCGACTCCGTTGTCGTCGGCCCTGCACTTTCCCTTCCCCTCCCCAATTTCCAGACCCTGCATCGCACCAGCCAGCTCAGTCTCTGGGTCATCAGCCACCGCCTTCGCGGCCGCCGCGTACAGCGCTTTTTTCCTCTCTGCGCGTCTTGTCTTCTTGGCCTTCTTCTTCGCTCTGCGCTTCTGGTCCTTGGTCTTGCCGTGCCAGGGATGTTGTTCCCTGAATTCTCGTTCCCTGGACTGCTCTTCAAGTTCGTCGTACTGTTCATTAAAGAACTGTTGCAGAGCGTGGGTGTGGGAGTGGCTGGATGCTCCTGCCTCGTTTCTTGGATGGGCGTAGAGCGGTCTTGGTGAAGGCGCCGGAGTAGGCGGAGGAGGTGGGCGTGCCGGTATTACATATCGTGTGTCTAAATGTTCTGAGTGTGGGAGGTATCCAGCTGCTGGGGGATAGTGGTATTGTACCATTGTTGGTGGGTACTGTACCATGTAGTGATAGTTGAATTCCATCTTGGTCGAGACAACGTGGAGTCTGGAGGGCTTTAGGGTATGGTGGAAGTGTGACAAGAAAGACGCTGTGCACAATGATTGTATAGGTAGATGTGGACTTCATACGAACATATAGGCATGTAATACGCAAGTATGGTACAGAGCCTAACAGAACCATTGTTATAATCTTTCCTTGAATTGGTTCGCTTTTTGCGCCCAACCGCTTTCCAGCAACGGATTATTGCTGTTGAATCCTTTGTGATCGTCAAGCTTCTCTTACAGCAGACTACACGTAGTGACAATATCATAGGATACCCATGTATATGGCATCAACAATCATCGATTTATAGTTTGTATATCGCATGTCTCAGCCATGCTTCGGAACATCTAATGCAGCCGCCTCAACCCCTCAACCAGCCCTCGGACCTCCTCAACATCTCGCCCTAGCCCTTTGCATGCTGTTGACTGCTGCTCGTCGGTCAGGTCCAAGAACTTCTCCACAAGCTCGCCATCCACAAATCGATAAGGCTCTTCGCTCTCGCGAACTTGGTTCTTGAACGCTCGGTATTGCGCGAATGCCATGTCTCCAGGTACAGGTACAATTGTGCCGAGGTTGCTTTGAAGCGTGATGAGGAGGTCAAGGTAAGCGGGTTGAATGAGCCCAAAGAGGTAGATTGAGCCCTCGACCTGGTTCCAGATTAGTATGAGACAGTCTTCGGTAGAAGGTGGTGACTTACTGTTCCCATAAACGCGCGCGGCACAACTACCGCATCCGCCTGGGCGACGACATCGATGCGCCTTATCCTGTTCACCATCTCACCGAGCAACATCTCAGATGTGGTTTGTAACCGCTTCTTGTCATCGTCAGTCACGCCCTCAGGGTTGCGCACTAGGACTGCCAGATTGCCCTCCGCGTCGCTCTCCAAATACGTGTTTGTGTCCACCTCTGCGACCGCCGTCGCCCACGTTGTCTGGTAGTGTCTCGCGACCTCCGTCAGCTTGTCACTCAGACCGTCCTCGCCAGGTTTGTACTCGACCACAACAAGGGACTTCATAAGGTCTGCTATCGCAATGGCATTGCCATTGACGGTGATGTCGATGGGAGCTGTTGAGCAACGGAATGTCGCTACCTTAACAAGATCGGGTTTCGATTGCGTGCGAAATTCGAGGTCGTACACCACAATGGTCTTGATAAGCGCGGCTACTATCTTGCCTTCGCAGATTGCGAGGCAGCGACATCCACCTTTGACGGCGAGGGAAGTGACGAGCTTGAGGGAACGCTCGGGCGTGACTTCGAGCACAAGGATGCGGCCACGCTCTTCTGTCGCTTGCTGATCGTCGAGATACGCTGTGCCGAGTATGAAGCGCTCCGCCATTCCATCAGACCCGTCCGGAAGAGCGCACCTGATAACGCATTCAAGTAGCTCGTCTTCGTTGAGAGGATATGTGTCAAGCTCCTTGAACTGAATTTCGTCGACAAGCTTGAAGTGACTGAGCATGAACTCTTCCCCGCCTTTCAGGACGCGCTTTATTGTGCCTAGACCGAATGCTTTGAGGGCTGGTGAATATGCTATCCGTCGAACGGTCTCGTCAACATTAAGAGTCTGTATGTGTGTAGTTCGCTCGGTGTCAATGAGGGCTATTCGAAGATCTTCTGGGGAGGCGATCGCAACGGACCCAGGGTAAGCCTCCGAATCGAATGGGCACACGGTTGTTGCCTTTTCTGCTGTGACCGCAGAGTACACTAAGCGGCCTTCTGACCCGTAGATCAGCGAAGGATGTTCGCATGTCGCGAAAACATTAAAGAGTTTATCGCCACGAGGGAGAGCACGGAAGGTGGCCTCGCGTGTTCCCAAAATGATGCTCTTCCGACCAGATAGCTCATTAGTTGATGAATCGAACGCGTATGTCACAACGTTGCCGTCAGCCAAAGCGGCGAACAGTGTTGGTGACTGATCTGCGAAGATTTGTGTAAGGAGCAACGATCGTGGGACGGAGTCTTCCGAGATCTGCACTGTCTTGATAGCCTCTAGTGTGTCCAAGGAGCAGATGGCCAGGCCAGATTCTTTCCAGAATCCGAGAAAGCATATAGCGCTGGTACCAGATGGGAGGGCTACACAGGCGACTTGACTCTCTGTGCCGAAAGTCTTCTCCTTCATGACCTGGAGGCTACCGTCTGCCACTGCAGGTCCGACACTGTGTGGCGATGCCAGCAAAGTAAGAGATACTACTGTGACACCGCCCAGGGAGACCAGTATGTGGCTGTCGTTTATCGCGGCTGCAGTAATCTGCTGGCCGCCGGACGGCACCCATTCTGATTTGACCATACCACCATCTAGATCGCATATGCGTGCTCTCCCATTAGTAACCTGCACAACACATCCTCCTGAGATATTGGCGGCGACAAGCGTGGTTTCGTCAAGGGCAAGCGATGCGAACTCTTCCACTTCCTCGACTTCACCTTCTGGATCAAATTTGAATACGCGGGACTCATCGACAAAAGTGACGAGAAGGGTGTCGGCAAAGTTGGAGGAAGGGTCCGACTTGAGGCTGAACAAATTGGAGATGTGTTCCATCTCTCCAAGCAAACCGACATCTTCAAGACCTACGCCACTGCGAACACTTCGAAGACTTCCGTCCTGGTAAGCACCGCTGCCGGTAACAATTCGAGCCTGACCTGATGAGTATTCATTCGTCTGGCCCTCGCCTGATCTGTTGCCCATATCCATGATCGTAAAGTCGAGCACAGGAGCAATGTTTGCAAACGTCTGTACGACCTCCATCGACTTCTCGGTAATTCTGATGACCTGCGAGTCACCTTGATGTGAGCCAACAAACACGTATCCGGCGTCCAAGTAGACCAGTACGGACGCGCGTGACGTTTGGCCAATAATATCGAGCTTCCATGTCTGGACCTGATTCTGGTCACCGAGAATGAGCATGAACAAGTACAGGCGCCCGTAGTCGTCCGCAAGCACGAAGCGCTGTGAGTCGATCTTTTCCCAGGCTACGAATATCGTGGCGTCCTCCAATGGCTCAACTTGTAGATCGCCGGTCTCGGGGCTGTAGTATCCAATTGATGTCTCACCAATCACGATCAGGCCATGGGAAGGCAGATCTACAGGTATTAGATGGCTGGCGCCGAGCTCTATGTCCGCTTTGCACACATCACCGTCCTCGAGCTCCACCTCATCGCCACTGTGCTTGATCTCGCGAACCTTGAGCCTGATGTGAGAATGCGTGTCTTCGTAGAGTAATGCAACCTTAGGGTTGTCGTCGAGCGATGCAGACTTCAAAAAGGTAGAGGAGCGGACGAACATCTCCGACAATCTCACGGGAACTGGCTCTCCAAGATGAGCAATGTCTGATTGCCCAACCTGCTTTCTTTTCTTGCCTCTTTGAACCAACGGTATAACTGTGATGATGCCCTCGTACACCTCAACCGTCATGAGTCGGCCAGTTGGGTCAACATGACATCTTTCTCCCGTTTGCGATTCTCGTGCGGCATTGTCGGCAACGCTTTCGAAAGACTTCTCAGTCTGAAGTTGGTTCTTCTCAGGATCCCATGACAGGGTGAAGTACGTAAATCGGTCAGTGCCGACGAAGAGGTGGTCGGTCTGGGATAGTGCAGGACGGAGCTTCTGGAGCATTGTGACCTTGCCATAGATGGCCTTCTGATGCTGCAAAGCCAATCCATCGGCAGTCTGGGAATAGAACTCGAGTCTGTTCGCTCTTCTACAAGGCCATCAGTACCTCTGGAGCTATCAAGCACGATATGCTTACGCGACCACCAGGCAATCCTCCTCTGCACTCAGGAAGTTGAGCTTCAGCGCATGGCGGACGCTGCTCGGCTTGTGGATGGGGGCAATGTAGGCCATGGTGGATGTCTGGCCAGAGTGCAGCTTTCCGGGGACCTGGGAGCTTTAGAGAAGAGGCGAACGGTGTCGTCGACGGTCGACTTGAGCTCTCGGACGTCACTAGTTAACTCCGAAATCGCGCTAGCAATCGAATCGCGTTGCGGGGGCTCTTGAACTTCAAACTTGGGAACTTTTTGGCCGAGTCACCTTTACTGTCGCAAACACCATTCTGCGCCCACCATGACTTGTAAGGCCAGCCTCTGATTGCAGGCGCATAATTTGATCACATCTGCTGACTATGAGCGCGAATACAGCAACGATGGACGTGGAAGACGACGATCCTGTGGTCGCAGAGTACGATGTCTACATAACACCCGATGCGGATGAGCAGCAGCTCTACGTGCTGCAATACCTCAACAGAGCGCCCGACCTGCCCTTCACGAAAGCCACCGACAGCCAGCCAGCCGAACTGCGCATCAAGAAGGAGTCTGGTTTCATCGAAGTCGACATTCCCATCAACATCCGCCAGAACTATAACCGCGTGAATGGTGTACGGTGGGGCGAAGCCATGCGCAAGACCAAAGGGTTTGGGCAGAAGGCGTACGGAATTGCCTCTGGTTTTGAGAGAACCATGCCGCGCACTGGCAACAGGCCTGGCAGCGAAGGCGGCCCAGCAGCGCCTGTGGTGACAGCAGAGGATGACGACAACTTCGAAGAATACATCACAAATTTCGAAGATGCTAATGAGAAAGGCCATGTACTCAATACTCAGACCTTCGGCGGCCAGATTCAGAACGACGACGGCAAAGGCCCAAGCTATATGCTGGGAACCTTCCGTGACGGTATGTATCCTCAGCAGTTGTGAACTCAATTGCCATGCTGACATTCATAGATCAGCTCCATTTCACACGTCTCAACGGTATCGTTCAGCTTCGAACCGAGTTCCATCACATCGATGCCTCTGCGCAACTTGAAGCAGTAGCACGACGACGAGAGAAGGAGTCACAGGAAGGCGCAAAGCTGGCAGAGCCCAAAGCATTCATTCCCACAGTGAAGAAAGCAGGTGGAGACACAGCGGCCGAGCTGACACAGCAGTTCATGAAGGCTGCGAATGTGGAACCCTGGCACAAACTGGTGTATTCTGATGAGGACGTAAGTATCATCGGTATTCGCAGAACGAACGTTCACTAATGTAACCCAGTCTGAACTCGCCTACGAGTCCTACGGCGAACGCCTCTTCCTCTCACCGACTACAGACGCGCCGAAGCTACGATCGAACCTCGACAATGACCAGTTCCTCGATACCATTAGTGCGCCATCGGCCGGCAAGGGTGCTAAGAGAAAGAACGCAACCAGAGAAAAAGAGCTCATCGAAATTTCGGACGAGTCAGACGAGGAAGAGACCATGAGTTAGTAAAAGTGGATTTAGCAAGCATCGTCTTGGAGTTCGCGTTACCTGCTGTCATTAAGAAGATACAACATGATACCCAGCAATATCGTTGCACAACGTGGACGACCAGCATTACTCCTGGGCACTATGGCTGAAGAAATCCGGATCACGCGTGACTAATGACTACCTCCAGGTTAAGAATGAGGACATCTCTATTCAACCTGCGCCGTGTAAGAAGATTCTCAAAACGTTTCCGGATGGGGGATCACGATGGATGCATCCCATCGACTTCTACTACCACCGCCATAGTGCATTCCGTGCTTTGAACAGTACTCTGAAGCCAGCAGAGGAATCTGGCGCTGATGAGGCGTTCAAGAAGGGCCACTGAGAGCCTGTGCGGCGGAAAGGAAGCCAGTACTGCAGGCTACGATTTTGACAGCTGCAAGTGGTAGTTAGGAGGCATCCAGGTGATGCTGCACTGTTGTCTATCAACACTAAAAAATAACATAGTCCTGTAATAGACTGTTGTTTTACAAGAGCAACGCTGATCTTCTGTGAAAGCCTCCGTTGAAGCTGTCCAATCGAACCTCGGCCAAGGCTTCGAGCGATTTGAGGGCCTGGGGAACAGTGTTTCAGCGTGCCAACATAAGGGCAGACCATGCTGTCGATGGCGCTTGTGCCTTGAATTTAGACCTTCTCCAAGATCCAGTCAAAGGTCATTGGAGATCTTCACGGTCTGCTATCGTGAGTCTGAGCAGCTCTAATCGCTAGCTTGGAGCACGGGCCGCTGCTGCAAAAAAATCCCACAAAACCTTTCTACGTTTCCTTCCTCCATCAACAACATCATGTCTTGATTTTCAGGTCCTAGCTGCGCTTCGGCGCGAGCTGACTTCTCACTACGATAGCAAACGCCTAACACGGCAATGCATACGGCGGGTTCGTAGCTAGAGCCGCCCTCTTGTTGGAGTCGCGACCTCGGTTGACCAGGTCCGGCTCATACCAAGGATGCGGAGACCGACAACAGCCGCCGGCCCGCAGTACAGCTCGCATGCTGCAACGCCCACCCACCAGCGTAGCCGACCTTAGTATTCGACATTCACAATGCCGACGATCACAGCAGTGTCAACACCTCTGAGGCGGATTGCGACGTCTGCAGGGCGTCAGACCTCGCGAAGATGCTTTTCAAGCACGCGCGATTTGCAAGCTACATGGGGTTTCATAGGTCTAGGACGCATGGGTAGGTCTTCGAGCAAGCTCACATGATCGTCGCAGTTCGCTAATTTTGATGCCAGGCTACTCGATGGCTAAGAACCTCAGAGCAAAAGTCCCAGCTGAAGACACACTCTTCGTCCATGATGTCAACACCACTGCCTCCAAGAAGTTCCTGGAGGAGAACCCTAATGGCGTCCGAGTCGCTGAGAATGTTCGGGAAATTGCCGAGAAAGCTGTATGTTCCACCTATCTTTCTTCCACGACTTGCATGATGAAACATCTTCCTTTTCCAAAATTATATGATCTAAGTTGGGGCCACTTGTGGTTCTTTCCCTGATTTTACACTAATAGCCAATCCTCTGATGCAAACCTACGTACCCATATCTGGTCACAACACGTTGGAGGTCATGAGACTGACTGTCAACAGGAAGTAATCATCACTGCTTTGCCAGAGCCCCAGCATGTCAAGGCCGTATACAAGGCTATGCTTGAGCCTGCTACGCTCCTCACAGATAGCTCTGTGAATAAGGAACGTCTCTTCATTGACACATCCACTATCGATCCTATGACCTCTGCTGGTGTCGCCGAAGTTGCGCATTCGACTGGTCAAGGAAAGTTCATCGACGCTCCCATGTCTGGTGGTGTCGTTGGCGCAGCAGCTGGCACGCTTACCTTCATGATCGGCGCAGCACCTGAAACTGTCGACCGTGCAACTGAAGTGCTGTCTTTGATGGGTCGACGGGTGCTGCACCTTGGCGAACAAGGCGCAGGACTCAAGGGCAAGCTTGCGAACAACTATCTCTTGGCTCTCAACAACATTGCAACTGCAGAAGCTATGAGCATGGGCATAAAGTGGGGGCTCGATCCTAAAGCGCTCGCCGGCATGATCAACATCAGTACCGGAAAGTGCTGGCCAAGTGAGGTCAACAATCCGGTACCTGGTGTCATCGAGGGTTCGCCTGCAAGCAGAGGTTACGAGGGAGGCTTTGGAGTTGCTTTGGCGAACAAGGACCTGAAGCTCGCTCTTAAAGCCGCTGAAGAAGCAAATGTGAAGCTTGCGCTAGGCGAGGCGGCCAGAGAGCTCTACCAAGCGGCAGAGGAAGCGCCAGACTGCAAAGGAAAAGACTTCTCTGTCGTATACCGGTACTTGGGCGGCAAAGAGTAGCAAGATCAGATCTAGGTCTGAACAAAACGAAATTAAAATCAACCAATGCTTCAAGACGATGTTCAGTCATCCATTCCAGTTCCTTCGTGATGGTTTTCATACCCGCAGATACTGAATCGACTGCGGTGTGGCGCTGAGGTCTAAGCCACACACGTGCGTCATCGATGGGAATCACGACTGGTCGTCTGCCAGGCGGCAACTGCAACTCCTACATCCCCACCTCAGCACTGCAATCCACAGATCCTTGAATACTTCGACACATCCACTTGCCGTACCCTTGCATACCGTAATTATGTGCGGCGCCGACTGCTTCCTGATGCTCCTCAGCGTCTTATTCCCACCCATCGGAGGTATGTGAATCACCACTTCAGGCACCGACATTTGCGATGACCTTTGCCTTCCTATTACCTATAAACATATACTTATTTGCAAACAGTGTGGGTGAAGCGCGGTGTGTGCTCCGCCGAATCCCTCATCAACATCGCTCTTTGTTGCCTCGGTTTCCTCCCCGGCCTGCTCCACGCCTGGTACATCATCCTCCAGAATCCAGATCAATATGACGGCTACGGCCCAGTGCCCGACGACGAAGGCGGTCGCCAGGGCACTACATACTATGTCGTTTCGCATACAGGACCGGCACGTCAGCAGGGCGGCATGAACTACGGCACCGTACCGCAGCAGCAGCCAAATGGCAGACAGTTCCCAGGGCAGCAGTCTGGCGTCACGAATCAGAACGCCCCCAAGAAGAGCGGCAAGAGCGCTAACGACAAGAGCGCCAGCGGTCCGGGCAATGCGCCACAGCATCTTGGGGGTGAGGGAAGCGGCAGTCAGCCTGAGGGGCCGCCGCCAACTTATGCGGACGTCATCAAGGGTGATCACAAGGTGCAGAACCCATAAGCCTATACGTTTGCTTCTGCAAACCGGCGGACGAAGGCTGCACTGGTCCGCAGACACGAATTCACGTTGATGATGGATAAGGCGTTGGGAAATGGAAGCGTCGGCGTTTTGTCTATGCACGAACAGAGTAGGATGCATGTATTGTACTTGGCAAACCAAATATTATATCTTGGAATTGACGATCAAGTCGTTGTCGCAATATTCCAGAGTCAAAATGAAGACTGTACTGCATGTGCAGTGCAAATACGTTATAGCGCATACGCATTACTGATGTAGCAAAGGAGCGGCCTTAAGCCCTCGAGATTCAGCTAGGGTAACTTCGTCGATAGCTCCACGGAAGGTCTGTGAAGTACTCAGTGGTCTCAGAACTACGGTATCTGTTGTCGCCTAAGCTGACTTCGGACAGCTGAGTAAACCCAAGCTACTGCGCCAGCACAACGCCGGACTGCTCTGCCCCATCTTTTTTACGATGAGGAGCGCTGCTAGATAACCCCAACACCTCCGCGGCTTACTTTCGTAAGCTTGAAGCAGAAAGCCGTGTAGCCGTGTGCTTGCCGTGTTGCCATGAGAGCTACATAAGACAGCCGCGAGCCCAGCTGCGCGCTGTTCAATTTTAGTTTCTTCACACCTCACTTATCGTACCCTGAAAACCACGGCCTTCAAATGCACTGCTCAACGCCCGGCTTCCTGTCGGCCTCATTAGCCGCGTGCCACCTCACGGGCTGCGTAACTGTCGGCAAACAACAATTTGACGGCATGGGCACCGAAGCCCAGAACACCTTTGACGATCTACTGTATCATAAGAGCGCAAGAAAACCAGAAAACCAGCACTTTACAGCACGAAGTATCCGTTGATTCGAGGATGAATAACTGTGGCTCGGAACGTAAGGATTGATTGGATCAAGCGTTTGTGCCGCGTCGATGGTGTCACCGCCCAGCCGCTTGCACTCAAATTTCCTTGCTTGACAGCCAGCCAAGCCTCGTTCAAGCTCTTGAGCACAACCCTTGGTTTGCTTGATGATGGTTAGATCGTGACGTGTACGCACTGCAGCTCGCAAATGCCGTGGAGCAAGCATCGGTGTCCTGTCTCCGTTGATGCTGATTTGAGTTCCTTCGCTCGCGCTAGACAGCACTGCCGTGAGCTTGCAAATTAGACGTCTCCAGAGCTGTGGCTGAGGCCAAACTCGCCTCCCAATTCGCTCGTACGAAGACAATCAGCCACAGTTACGTGTGTTGCAACGAGTCGATCAGACAGGCTTTAATTACGTCGCTTGTGTCCCCTTTCTTGCCGTCTGTCCATTCTCAAGGCACCTTTATAACACAAAGTGACTAGGCAGCACAGTCCTCTGCTCCTATTCTATCATTTCCACTTGCGCTATCTACCCCGGATCTCGCTCATTCAAAGACCGCCAAACGCTGAGCAGTAGCTTGTCCAACTGTTCTCGCTCCCATTAGTGTTGCCGAGACCACAAGCTTTCTTCCAAGAGTCTCACGCAAGCACATTTATTTACGGTTGAGCTCCACAGCCTCCACAGTGGAACGTCTCTCCAGAACCTCTTTCCTAACCAGGATATCCACGTCGGCCGAGTTACCTACAAGACCTGTACCAATGCGTAAGTGGATCTGCCCATCTCCGGCTCGTTGTCAGCTGCATCGAAGTCACACAGCCACAACACCTCCCTCATCACGACAACTAACAATCATGATAGATTCAGTGAGGAGGCAGGCGCATCGCGCCGCGTCGCAAGGTGGTAACAATGGAGCTATGAACTACAATCCATTCGCCAGGGTACGATCAAGGGACCAGGTGGTCGTAGGAGATGAAGAGAACATTCAACGCACACGGTCCGAGGCCGATCAGATGACAGATATTGAACAACAGAGACGTCTAGAGAGTACCAAAGCCGCCAAAGAGTTTGGTGGGCCACATCATCATACGACAGACCCTGTCGAGGTTTCGCCAACGACAGCTTACAACGACAAAAGCTTTACAGGAACACCACCCACCGCAGATACAGAGGCCACGAACCAGACAAACAGTGACGTAAGAGATGGAAGTGATGCCACTGCTGTCGGCTCAATAGGCGGTGTGACGAAGCGCGGCAAGTTCAAGAAGCTTTTCAGGAAGGAGGCCGACGACGAACACGACGAAACTTTCGCGAACCAAGAATCCGATGATCTCTCTATAGAAGAGCGCAAGCGCAAGGCGCACAAGAGGAAGATCCCAGTTGGGCAGCAGATCCGCTTCGTCCTGTTTGGAGCCTGGATCAACGTCTTACTCATTTTCGTCCCTGTGGGATTTGCTGTGTTCTACGCCGGTCTCAAGCCTGTCCCAGTCTTCATTATCAACTTTATCGCGATCATACCTCTGGCAGCTATGCTGAGTAACGCGACTGAGGAGCTGGCGATCAGAGTTGGCGAAACCATGGGAGGACTGCTGAACGCTACCTTTGGCAATGCTGTTGAGTTGATTGTGTCGATCCAGGCCCTGATCAAGAACGAGATCACCATTGTCAAGACCTCGCTGATTGGCAGTATGCTTTCCAACTTGCTCCTTGTCTTGGGCATGTCTTTCTTCCTGGGTGGAGTGAATCGACCGGAGCAATTCTTCAACGTCACCGTTGCGCAGACAGCTGCGTCTCTGCTTGCGCTCTGCATCGCCTCACTCATCATTCCCACTGTCTTCCACAACACCATCGCCGAGGACAACAATGATGACGGCGATGCTCTGCGTAATCAAGAGCTGTCGCACGGTACTGCGGTCATCCTTCTGATCGTGTATGGCTGCTATCTTCTGTTCCAGTTGAAGACTCACGTCGACATGTACAATGCCCCGAGCCAAAAGGTTCCCAAACGCAAGTCTTCCAAGATTGAAGAGGGCGCAGCAAACCGCGGCGTGGCTGCGATTGGCGCTGGTACTGCTGCCGCATCTGGAGGAGGCGTCAATCTCAAGAACCTTCTGAACAACCCTGACGACAATGAGGAAGAGGAGGAAGAATTTGAGATACCCTCTCTATCTGTTGTCGGCGCTCTGGTCACACTCGCCCTTTCCACGACTCTTGTCGCATTCTGCTCCGAGTTCATGGTCGACAGTATTGACGGTCTCACTGCTACTGGTGGCGTCTCTACTACTTTCGTCGGTCTGATCCTCCTCCCGATCGTTGGAAACGCCGCAGAGCATGCAACTGCTGTCACCGTCGCTATGAAGGACAAGATGGACCTGTCTATTGGTGTCGCTGTTGGCTCCAGTATGCAAATCGCCTTGCTCGTCTTTCCCTTCATCGTCATCCTTGGCTGGATTATGGGCAAGGACTGCATGACTTTATATTTCGACACCTTCCAGATCGCGACCCTTTTTGTTTCCGTACTTCTGGTCAACTATCTGATCCAGGATGGAAAGTCTCGTAAGCATTGTTGCACCCACAAGTCACGTACCGACAAGCTAATAAATGCACAGACTGGCTCGAAGGTATCTTGCTTATGGCAAGTTACATCATTATTGCTGTCGCTGCGTGGTTCTACCCTGAGATCGCAGAGAACCAGTGTTAAGTATTGTTCATCACGGGTTTTCCATTCGTCGCCTTATCTCCTACCAGTACCTTGTCATATTCTCAAGTCGTCAGTTATCTGTAGCAGCACATCAGGGAAGTGTGCGTGCCGTCTGGTTGCAGTTTCTTGCCGCATGCTCGATACCCTTGTACAATATGTAATATTTTTTCAATCACAAGGAAACCAATAGTGAGCAACCATAAGCAGTTCATCGATCGCAAGTGACACGGAAGGCATGATGGCAGGTCCATAGCTTCCCTCGTGCAAGGTGTGTGACGCTAACGGTAACATCTCCCCATCCCACTTTACATTGCTGTTGACCTTCACAGATACCACCACCGAAATACGCATACTACAATGAGTTTCAGAAGCTGTCTCGCCAGCCTCTGCATAAGTCTGGAGCGCTTCAACGAATACAACATCCCCATGACCTCAGTCAGTTCGCCACATACTATTCGCGAGTCCCTTCCAACTCTCACCACACATCATCTATATCACCGAATAGTACCCTTCTGCTACAGCCATCTTCTTCTCTCACCCTACTATTGCTGCGCGCTAGTGGCTAGTCTCATCCGCTGCTGAGCTCAACGGTATATAAGAATGCCCACGGTGCTGCCGACCTCACTTTCTCCACCTCACCACCACCCACACCCGTCTCCCACGAAGCTTGCCCATACAAGCCCATAGCGCAGCAACAACAATACCACAAGCTCACAGCGCTTCATACTCACCCCCTACAATTCCACCACAGCTACCAACAACGTCCCTGCAGTCATATCAGCCATTTGGGCCTTGAAGGCCTCGCACTTTTACCTTGGTAATCCCGTCGCGGAGTACTAAGGCTTCCACAGCTCGAGCTCGAGCAGCTCAAAAGTTGCGCTAAGCTTTGAGATTACCCACATCCTGCTCGCAAGCCTTACAGTATGTCCATGTCATAAAGTTCTCTTATCATGCACAACTGATTCAAGAACAGTCGACAGCTCTGCTTCAGCTTTGCCTTTACTCACCCACAATCGTCTTGCAAACTCAGCGCAGTTGTACCATCCCATCCTTTGAACCAAGACCGATTGCACCCAGGATACTCAGCCAGCACGATGAGTAACGAGGTCCCCAATAACCAAATCATACTGATGGCGGAAGACTCTGCCCGATCAGACGAGTTGTTCAAAGACATTGAGGCCCTTGACTCTCAATTCGGGGAGCCGAATAGCTTCACGGGCGCCTCAGATGATCAGATCACGGCCGCCGATGGAGAAGCCGCAGCTCGTGCAATCCTTCAGTCCCGCGATGCTGTCTTTGCACATCAAATCACTGGTTTTGAACGCTCCCGTCAGCTGACAAACGATCATGAGGAGCAACATGAAGACGTCCAACAGTCTGTCGAGGACGAACCCTATTCCGGTTCACAGCCCAGTGATCCTGGTGACACCTCCAAGCCCGAACAGCATGCACAACGGCCTTCACACGAGTCGATCGATTACGATTCCATCATGGAAGAGGTTCCAGATGAGCAGGAGGGTGTGGCACAACGCTCAAATCCTCCGGCTGCACGCTCTGTGCGTGACGATGTTGACATGCATGACGCTTCGTCCCTGTTCATCCCGGAGCACGATCCAGCCTCACCAATTCCCGTGTCATCCGCTATTGCACGTCGCCCGAGTGTTGCACCAAATCAGCACCCAAAAGTACCTGCCCGTCAAGTTGGGGCACATGCGAAGCTTTCTATGTTCGACAAATTTCGCGCAATGCAGAAGGCAGCTCAAGCTCGAAAGAACGCCTACAACAAATATGCCGCAACACCACAGAACAGTGCTCATGATCCCGATCCTGAAGCATACCTCGATGCCGTGACATGTGGCACCAACCCTCCGGCCGGTACATATGATGTTCAAGTCGGCGAAGCTGACATGGCACATAGACGAGCTTTAGCTGAGTTCCAGCGACAGAAGCGCCATTATGACACTATCAAAGAACAGTACAACGGGCATCTTCCTTTCCAACAGGATATTGAATGGATGAAGATTGTGGGTACTGAGGAAGCTCGTCTGAAGAAGCGACAACGCGAATTGGTGTTGGCTGAAGAGGGCGAGGAGCGGGATATTCTCCCACAAGTCCACTTCCAGCCCGAGGAGCCAGCCGACGACTCCGACGGTGACTTCTACGGCGAGAGCAGCTCACGAAAACGACGCCGTGGTGATCAGCCTAGGAAGGAGTCCACTTTGTCTTCGCTCCAAGATTCAGAGTACCAGTCTATGCTTGTCATGCTTGAGGCAGGCGAGGATGCTCCCAAGAAAAAGAAGAAGAAAGATGCTACAGACGCCGGGCAACACCAGACTCCACGGTCTTCTGCGAAGGGTAAGGCACCGAAACCAAAAGCTGCACGAGCGCCTCGAGCCAAAGGAGCAGGCAAATCGGCAACAAAGCCTCGCAAGACGGCCAAAGCCAAGCGCGAGCTCGAGCGTGCTACGCAGCAGGCGTGTTCACTCTTTAATGCCGACGTATTTGAGCAACAGGCTGGCATGGATGCTGCTGATCAGCCTGTGCTGCGGACAAGGAAGAAGGCCGATGCATTGAAAGAGCTTATTGCCAGCGTTCCACTTCAAGAGAAATCGCAGGCGAGGAACGACATGAATACCCTGCTGCAAGCTTCAACTGATTTCGACGGTAAGGGCGCGTGCAAAATCGCAGCTCACGGCAACTGGTCAGTCCGCGGCATGGCGACCTCTCTTAAGGGTTACCAGGTGCTGGGAAGTGCTTTCATGCGTCGTCGAGAGAACGACGCACACGAGCCTAAAGGCGGACTAATGGCAGACCAGATGGGACTCGGCAAAACGCTGATGATGCTTGGTAAGTACCTCCTCTAACCTCTCTGCTCATGCATACTGACAATAGATAGCCAACATCGTGAATTCCCGCGAAGCGATGATCAAAACCAAAGACAGCGGCCCAAAAACCACCCTTTTGGTCGCTAGTCCTGCGCTTTTGACCCAGTGGGCGAGCGAAATCCAACAACACACCAATTGCAACATGAGGGTCATGCGTTACAGCTCTGGCAACCGCCTCGATTCGACACACGCTATAGAAACCCTCCAGTCACACGACATCATTCTTACTACGTATGGCGAGGTGATGAAGTCGTATCCAAAGAACGTTCCACCTATCGAATGCCAGACAGCCGAGCAGAAGATTACCTGGTGGAAGGAGACTTATGAGAGTCGTCGCGGGGTCCTTCACGCGATATACTTCAAGCGCGTCGTTCTTGATGAGGCCCAAGCAATCAAGAATCACCAGGCCCGGACATCAATTGCTTGCCGCGCTCTCAGGGCTTCCCACAAATGGGCTCTGAGTGGCACACCCATCTTGAATGGTCTGGAAGAGTTGTACCCGTATTTCAAGTTCCTCAACGTCCCGCATACCGGCAGCTTCAAGATTTTCAAGGAGAACTACTGCGGCAGCGGCAGTGGAGAGAGTGTCGAGCGCCTTCTCGTGCGCCTATCACAGTTTATGATTCGCCGCACCCACGCCGACAGAATGTTCAACGCGCCTATCTTGAAGCTGCCGCAAGCGAATCAGATGACCCACTGGTGCGAGTTTAACTCGGTAGAGCGCAGCATCTACAACATCGTGCATGTTCGGTTCGCCATGAACATCAATCAGCTATCCGAGAATGGCACGTTGGCAAAGTCATACAGCAATGTTCTCGTCATGCTACTGCGTCTTCGACAGCTGACCGCACACGTACTTATGCTGCAGTTTGTTATGAGGGACTTGCTCGAACGTGAAGACATCGAGAAGATCAAGATTGTTGTCTCCAAGCTACCGACGGATGGCAACCAAGGTCGCGCCATTCTCGCTATCCGCAAGCAGTTGGAAGCTCACGAGCTTCGAGAGAAGAGGAAGTCTGCTGCGAAAGCAGCACGTAGGCTTGCCGCAGAAGAAGCTGCCAAAAACAACAACCAAGAGTACGTCGAGCCTTCTTATGACGACGTTGATGACGAGATAGACGAGGCACCCGTTGAGCTTCCACAAGACGGCGAGTCGGAATCTGAAGCGAGCGGGTTCGAGCTCGGCGCAAAGCGGAACTCTTCAGGCAAGGCCTTTGGCAAGAGCTACAATTTCAAGCCTTTCGTCAACAGCCTCGCAAACGGCGACACGTGGGAGAAGAAGAAGGAGCAGGCCAAGTGCGGAGAATGCGACAGGCAGCAAACGGGCAGATTGTGGCTGACATCTTGTGGACACCTACTCTGTGAGTCGTGCTACGAGGATTCGATGGCCAATGCAGCGGAAGAGGGGGATTCGCACTCGACCTGCAAGACGTGTGGCTCGTCGTTTGCTGATTGCACGCCTTGTGACGAGGAAGACGACCTCTTCGGCCCGAGCCGTGGAACTCGCAATAAAACGGCGCAGAAGAAGAAGACACAGCAGGATCGAATGGATCGTGAGGACATCACCGAAGACTGGCTCAGCCTGGGAGGTGAGGAGGTCTTGCCGTCGGCCAAAACGCTTGCGATCAAAGCCCAGATCCTCAACTGGATCGAAGAGAATCCGAACGTCAAGATCATCGTCTACACGCAATTTCTGGCCATGTAAGTCAGCTCCTCGGTCATTCGAGCTCAGCTAATTCAAATCAGGATCCGGATCCTTGTCAAGGTGTGCCAGCAGGAGGCTTGGGGTGCTGAACAGGTATGCTCTGACGCCAGGTAGCCGCATTCGCTACTGACAGCGACAACAGTACCACGGCAAGATGAGCTTAGGCGGTCGTGACAAGGCCATCAGAAACTTTGCCGAAAACCCGGACGTGAAGGTGCTGCTGGCATCACTTCGATGCGGTGGCCTTGGACTCAACTTGACCATGGCCTCCAAGGTCATCATCATCGACCCCTGGTGGAACCAGGCTTCGGAGCAGCAGGCGTTTTGTCGCGTGTTCCGCATCGGCCAGCAGGACGAGACGTTCATGAGCAGGATGTGCGTCAAGAACACGGTAGACGAGCGCCTCATTGAGATGCAGAAGAGAAAGCAACAGGAGATTGACGAGGTGATGGAGGATCACGGCAAGAAGACCAAGCAGTGAGTGGTTTCCCTGGTTCTCGACTGGACTTGAGCTAAATTGATGACCTCCAGCCTCGAAATTGCCGACCTGATGCGACTGTTTGGCAACATCGAGAAGGATTCCGCTGGCAAGCCTTTCATCGTGGTCGACAACGCCAGTGCTATTGGAGGCTTCTTTGCTGACGAGGACCACGAGGGGTATGCGGATGATCATTGAGATGGTGGGATTGGGCGGCGTTTGGTGAATGAAAAGCGATTGATTCAGGGCGGGATTCCCGGTGCGGGATCGGGATTCTGATTGAGTTTTACGACAACCTGGAGGGATTCGGTATCATCATCTGGGGGGTTGGACCGAAGCCCTGCTTACTAACGAGGCTATCATTGGGCGTTATGGGGGGTTTGCTTTTGCTGCGGCTAGCGCTGAGGTGCTCCAGTGTGCTTTGGTTCAGTCTGGGTTTCATCAAAAGTGCAGGTCTCTGTAAAGCTCCGAGTCCCTATCGTGAACATGTCATGTGCAGTGTGGTGTATGGCGGACGAAGCTAGTCGGGCCGAGAAAGGCAGGCCCACCGTTGACGTCTCCGCAATGCGGACGCCGTGGGCGCTGGTCACAAAAGATTGTCACACATCGCCAGGCGTCGAGGTGCCTGTCGCAGAATCAGCTTGGCCTGCAGCTGCCGCCGCCGCCGCCGCCGCCGCCGCCACACACGCACAACGCTCGAGTGCAGCACCTGTAGCAGATAAGACGGCGCTGCGGCCAATCACACGACAGCAGATAGCACTCCCGCACCGTCTCCCTCATGCACCGGCCTGGGTGAGCGTGTCTTGTCGCGAGGTACCTTTGGCTAGCCATGTTGACGGCGGACCCTGCTCTGCACCACGACCGCCAGCGCGACAGACAGTACTCGCCCGTTGCCGATTGATGCTCGTGTCGCGCTGCTGCCGCCCGCGATAGCACCCCCGCCCCCGCAAACCCCACAGCCTGCGGACGAGCACGACACCCATATCGAGTGCTGGCCGTGGACATGGCGGACGGCGAAGCACACGGTAGCGCGCCCCCGACGGCGACGCCGCAGCCCGCGCCGGCAAAGAAGGGCCGGCGGTCGAAGAAGCACGCCGAAGAGGACGACGCGGGCTCCAAGCGGCGCTGCATCTCCAGTGCCTGCGTGCCCTGCAGGAAGAGGAAGAGCAAGGTACGTGACCGCGCTGCTGCCGAAGGCCGTTTCTCCGCGGCTGCTGGCACCCACGCGCGACACCAGACGGCCCCGTACTGACACGGCCCAGTGCGACGGCACCACCCCCGCCTGCTCCGCCTGCGCCGCCGTCTACAACACCGAGTGCATCTACGACCCCAACTCGGACCACCGCCGCAAGGGCGTCTACAAAAAGGACATTGACAGCCTCAAGACGCGCAACTCGACCCTGCAGACGCTCATCCAGGCCATCCTCAACTACCCGGAGGACCGTGTCGCCGGCCTTGTGCAGCAGATCCGCACCTGCGAGAGCCTCGACACGGTGGCCGAGGCCATCATAGCCAAGGAGAATGGCGACGGCGGCGACGACGACGACGACGACGAGCCCGTCAGCCCCACGGGAACCCCGCCGCTCGCCTCTGCCAAGCCGACCTTTGAGAGCCAGCTGAGCGGCAAGATGGGCGAGCTGCGCCTGGAGGACGGGTCGACGCGGTACATTGGCGGCACCTCGCACCTGATCTATCTCGGCCAGCACAACGAGGCGGCCGACTCTCCGGACCCATACGCAGAAGAGCAGTACCAGCAGGTTGAAGATCCCTACTGCACCTGGACGACCGTCACCTCGGACCCGGAGCTTGTCCAGCACCTCATCAGCATGTACTTTTGCTGGCACTACAGCTTCTTCACCACCCTGTCCAAGAACCTCTTCCTGCACGAGTTCCAAGCAGGAAAGCCGCCGCCAGGTTCGGGCAGGAAGATGCAGTACTGCACACCGTTGCTGGTCAACGCCATGCTGGCGCTGGGCTGCCACTTTACCTCTCGCCCTGCTGCGCGCGCCGTACGAGACGATTCTGCGACTGCGGGCGACCACTTCTTCCGCGAGGCGAAACGCCTGATCATGGAAGAGGACCTGCACGAAGTCCCCGCACTGCCGACCGTCCAGGCCCTAGCGCTCATGTCCGTCCGCGAAGCCGGCTGCGGACGCGAGGCGAAGGGCTGGGTGTACAGCGGCATGTCCTTCCGCATGGCCTGCGACCTCGGCCTCAACCTCGGCATGCACAGCAAGGACGCCATCGACGAGACAGAGGAAGACGCCCGGCGCATCACCTTCTGGGGCTGCTTCCTGTTCGACAAGTGCTGGAGCAACTACCTCGGGCGCATGCCGCAGCTGGCGAACAACATCATCACAGTGCCCAAGTTCGACGTCTTCCCCGTTGAGGACGCAGAGACTTGGAGCGCGTATACAGATTCGGGCATCAGCCAGGCGCATTCGCAGCCGTCGAGGACGCGGGCTGTGGCGCTGCAGATTTCCAAGTTGTGCGAGATCTCAAGCGATCTGATGCAGTTCTTCTACAATCCGACCGACATGGACAAGGCGAAGGGCAAGCAGGCTGAGCTGAAGAAGCTGAGCGAGATACACGTGCGTCTCGAAACCTGGAGAAGAGAGCTACCCAAGGAACTTGAGCCGAAGGAGGGCGGGCTGCCGTACATGCTCGTTATGCAGTAAGTTGTACTGAATCCATCTTCCACGTAGCTCCGCTAACCCGTACCAGCATGTTCTTCCAGCTCCTATACATCCATCTCTTCCGGCCCTTCCTGAAGTACAACCCCGACAATTCACCCCTCCCACCCAACGTGTCGCCCCGCAAACAGTGCACACAAGCAGCGGCCATGATCTCGAAACTGCTTCGTCTGTACAAGCGGTCGCACGGCCTGCGCCAGATATGCAACATCTGCGTCTACATTGCGCATTCCGCGTGCACCATTCACCTGTTGAACCTGCCAGAGAAGAGTGCCAAACGAGACATCATCCACGGTATCAAGCACCTCGAAGAGATTGCCGAAAGCTGGCTCGGCGCACGCCGTACTTTGGGCATCCTCAGCGTGCTCGCCAAACGCTGGAAGATCGAGCTTCCCGAAGAGGCCGCTGCGGTTCTCGCACGAACTGATGAGAAGTTTGGGCCCTGGAACGAGATCAGCACACCCAAGGCCACCAGAGCTGAGCCAGTGATGATCACAGAGGCAACCAGTCCAACACAAAAGTTCTCTCCAAGCCTGCAGCCATACAGCATGGGCATCGCAGACGTCGCCACCCCACAGTTTCCTGCACGGCCGCCAGCATCAACCAGCAGCGCCGCTGCAGCCGCACACGTAAGCTATCCCCAGACCACAAGCTCGTCTTTCGCCCCGCCCACGCCGCACTTCACCCGCGACCCCTCCTCCATCCCGCCCACGGACCTGACTCACACCCGCCTGCAGCGCCACCCCTCGGACCCGCTCAACCACACCACCCCCGGCCACGCTCACGCCCACACCCCGGCCACGCCAGCCTCGACGCAGGCCCGCCAGTCGGTCGACGGCCTCAGCTCGACCGGCGCGTCCCCCTCGCAGCTCTTCGGCGGCGTCGAACAGCTGATCCGCGAGGGCCAGGACTGGATCTTCCGCGACCAGACACAGCTGGCGTCCGGGTTCGACAACTGGAGCAACCAGGAGTTTGGCGACATTGCGAGCTGGTTCGCGTCGACGGGCGCGTCGCCGGGCGCTTTTGCACACGCACATGCGTCTGGACATGCATCCGGACATGCGCTGGGGCAGGGACTCGCAGCACAGCTGCCGGCGGGCCAGAGCATGAACGGTGGGCCTGTCGGTGGTGGTGGTGGTGGTGGTGGAGCGGTAAACGGCAGCCTTGCCGGCGCGAACGGGTATACAGTCAACGTCAACGGCGCAACCCCGACAGCATCAACAACATCAACAACAGCAGCGGCGGCGGTGAATAGGAGTAGCCACGCTGCAGACGCGTACGGCATGGGCGGGATGCAGGGCTTCACGTACGACGAGCGGAGCTGGTACGACTACCAGTGAGCTCTTTCTCTCTTTCTCTCTCTCTCTCTCTCTCTCTTCTCTGTCACCACTAGTGAGCTTTCCACTGTTTCTGTTTCTGTGTCTGTTGCGATGCCCATGCACGTGCTGTACAACAACGGTGTGTGTATGTTTTGCACCTAGGTTAATAGAGAGGAGCGAGGGATATACCATTTTTTAAATCAAGTCAAGTCAAGTCAAATCAAGGGAAGGGAAGGGCGTTGTGAGGTTGCGCGGTTTGCATGGGTGCGGAATATAAGAAATAAGTGTGTGATGGTCGACGTCGAAGCCATCTACCAAGCACCCATCAATCTATTCTACTACTTTTACTTTCACGTTCACATTCACATGCACAACAAGCCAGTTGTTGGTTTAATCAATCTTGTCATTTTCTGATCTGCTGTCGTCAACTACCTATGTTCCATTCTTTCCTCCTTTCACCCCCAAAGACCACACAGACCATTCCTAGTCCAGTCCGTGTCTCTATTCGTATACACACGACAGCTCCACTCTGTTAGAAAGATACACACAGCGTCCGTCGAATCATGCATCCAAGACGAAAGCAAGAAGATGGAAAAGAAGAAGAAAAAGAAGAAGAAGAAAAAGAAGAAAACAAAGTCCAAAACAAGAACCGGAAACAGAAACAATGCAAGATACCAGGCCTGGATGCACTATCCAAGGCGATCCTCCAAAAACGCCAGTCGTAACGTCGTATGGCGGCGCGTCGTTGCGACAGAAAAGAGCACATGACAGATGACACAACAGAACAGAACAGAACAGACATGCGCGCTGAGCAGAATCCCAAAAAGGCAAAGGCAAAGGCAAGAAGGTCGCTATGCTAAAAACACGATGATGGTGATGGGTGTTGCGTCTCTGGCTAAAAGTCGACGCTCCAGCGCAGGGTCGGGTCTCTCTCGACTACGCCGCGGCTGTCAAAGGGGGCGCGGCGCGGCTGGTCGTCGAGTCTCGCGCTGTCGGCTAGATGGCCGTTGGAGGGCGGCAGGCGGATCTTGGCTTCTACGAGCGGGGCAGAGACGAAGCGCGACTTGAGCAGTGCGCGGGGGGAGACGGTGTCTTGGAGACAGTTGAGCGAGGACAGGTCGGAGGAGTCGAGGGGCGCGCGTTGGCGGCGGGGCATGGTGTGAGGGGCGGGGAGAGAGTCGGAGGAGCGAGCTGCGTGGCGGTCGTGGGCTTGTTGGGGCCGTTCTGGAGAGGCGTTTTCGTCGGCACTGTGCAGGCCTGGGGGAGACGGACTGGCACTGGCACTGGCACTGGCACAGGCACTGGCACAGGCACTGGCACCGGAGCCGCTGGACACTACAGTCGAGAGCACGGGCCGGTTCTGTCGGACGGAGACGGTGCGCGACGTGGTGGGCGTAGTCCTCCCTGTTCGCAGCGAGTTCTGCGACTCCAACGTGTCGGTCCTGTTCAGGGTGGTAGCCGTGTCGCGGCGCCTCCTCGAGCTGGTGGCCGAGGGCGGGCGGGCCTGGGGCGTCCTGCTCCGGGTGCGGCGGTGGGTGGAGAGCAGGTCGGTGTAGGAGCCCTGCGGGGTGATGGAGGGCAGCTCCTGGGTCTGGCCGCGGTCGAGGCGGTGCATCAGCTGGCGAGTGCTGGCCTGTCTCTGCAGACTCAGCTCGACGCGACTGCTTGCGCCGCTGCCGCTGCGGCTGCGGTGGGTGGCGCGCTCCTTGCCGGCCATGACGCTGGCCTTGGGCGGGGGCTGCAGCATCCAGCGGTTGTCGGCGACGTCTTGCGAGGGCAGGCTGACGACGGGCGGGTGCAGGTCGTTGACGGGCGGGGCGCGCGCCGAGTAGTAGCTGCCGGAGCGCGAGGTGGTGGGCCTGCTCGTCTTGTAGCCCAGCACGCTGGCCAGCGCGCTCGACGACGAGCCCGACGCCGTGTGCTGGACCGAGACGGGCGCGTCGTGCAGGCCCCACAGGTCCTCATCCTCGCGCTGGTAGCGCTTGCGGTTCCACGAGTCGTCGTCGAGCGTGTCGTCGCTGAGGCGCGTGTGCGTGTGCGTGGCGCCGTTGCTGTCGCCGTCCAGGCTGCTGCCCGCCTGGCTGGCCAGCGTGCTCTGCAGGCCGAGCTTGGTGCTGCCCGTGTTGGTCCTGCGCGCCCTCCGCGGCGGCGGGCCGGGGCCCAGCGCCATCTCCTCGCCCCAGTACGGGTTGGTGCCCGTGGGCTCGGGGTGGTGGTATGCGCCGGGCTGCTCGAGCACCAGCTTCTCGCGCGCCTTGCGGGCCAGCTTGGCCTCGCGCCGCCGCTTCCTGCCGTCGGCATACCCGGTGCACGGCGCACATGAAGCGTAGTGGAACACGGCGCTCTGCCGGGGAACGTTAGCCGTCGTCAGCACTCGCACCGCCGCGAGACGTACCTGGACTCCGCGCAGGAACCACGACATGCCGGCGCGGGCAATGGACTGGAGGAGACGTCGCTCGTCGCTCACGATCGGGCTTGCGTGCGCTGCGGGGGGGCCGAGGGGAGGTGCCTGGGGGGGTGCCTGGGGAGGTGCCTGGGGAGGTGCCTGGCGAGGTGCCTGGCGAGGTGCCGGGGGAGGTGCCGGGGGAGACGGTCGAGGGCACAATCACACTGCGCAGTGCGGAAAGTCATGGCAGCCCGGACAGAGGCAGGCGGCAGGCGACAGGATAGACACGAGCAGGCGCGGTGGCAGACTCATGGACAGCGTCGATGGCCGTGGTGGGTGCGCAGGGAGTGTTTCGCGCAGGAGCGGCCACGGACCACGCACTCCCGTCCAGGGCCGTCCGATCGTGGTGGAGCGGATGACGACGAGCAATAGCACAGCAGCAGACAAGCCGCCGCCTTCTAGTCGCGCTGGCGGCGCCTCGGCCCTGGGGAAATTGCCTCGCCGCTGTCCTGGCCTCTGGTCGGTGCAGAACGCTGCGGCCTTTGCAACCAAGGACTCTCTGCTGTCCTGCTGAAGAGCGCACCGTGACAGCATGCATACTGTATGGGAACCACCACCCCCGAGGACAGCCTGGCCCGCGCGGCCAGAAGCAGCCAAAACCCCACCAATCCCCTTCTCCTTTGGGATCCTGCGGTTGCAGTTCCCGATGCGCCTACCGAACAGCCGCGCGCGCACACTTTGCCAGCGAAACAGCCGCTTCATCTGCTGTTTGTTCCATCCTTCTAGCGCCGCCGCTCAAACGTCTCAGCCCGCCCAAACAGCGCCCTTTCATTTCCAGCACCACCGCGCCCGACCTCCTCGTCGCCGTCAAATCTCTCCCTCGACCCTCGCAATGCGTTCCTTCCACCACCTTCCCCAATCTGCAGCCCGCATCCTACCCGAGCTGCTCGGGCCCAGGCCCCTGGACCCGCTTAGCCCGACACGGCAACTCGTGTGCTGGCTAGTGGGGCTCGTCAATCCTGTCCAACGAGCGTTCCCACCACTTCCCGATTCCCTGATCGTGGGAGGCTTTGCTGTGCGCAGTGCCAAGGTGCCAACCACCCAACTGCTCAGCACGGCATCCTGCTGGTGGTAGCTGCACACATGTACAACCATGGCTGCACACATGTACAATCATCGCTGCACCGTCGTCGTGCGAGTGAAGAGTAGGTATCCCGCCGCGCTTCGCATGCACATCAAATTCCCGCAAAGTGGCCCCCACAGAGCCAGCCATCGGCCCGTCTTTTGCGGCGTTGGCTGGACCGTCGCCGGTCACGTGTATGTAGTAGGTAGGCGGTTGCTACGACAGCCACCGAATAACGATACAGAGCTTCAGAATGTCAACACAAAACAGCAGCAACATCTGTCAAGCAGCTGGGCCACAGCGCTCGAGGACCTCCTTGCTTCTGCATATAACACGTGTGTGGAGTGGCTGAAGGTATACTTCAGCTTCACCTGATGTAGACCGAACTAGTCTGTTCCTGGTTGGTCCTCCGCCAGCCAGGTGCGGACCGGCGTATATATACTTGTGAGAGGCTTTGAGGCACGAGCTGAAAGACAAGCTTCTGAATACACCGACGGTGAGTCCGATCAAGCTCATAGGGCTGAGGCTCTGTTGAGTGCATCAATGGCTTGGATAACAAACACTATACTCCTCTGTGATAGGTGAGCTTGTGCATGGGCAAGGGTGCATCAGCACCATGCTTGAGAGACACCATGTATATAGACGCTTCTTCACCGACACGGACAGACCGCAACGCAAGGCAGTCATGATCAAGGTTTATCGAACGCAAAAATAGCAGCAGGGTGCACTTTGACACCGGACTGAAGATAGAGATAAAGGGAGGTCCTGCTCAGAAGAGACAGAGACATCAGCGCCTACCGCTATCACGACTCCAACCGCGAGTACTCAAATATGACCCAATCACAATCTCAAACAACCTCGAATACCTCCACGAATGACCATCATCTAGCAGACACTCGGATTGTCGCCCAAGAAATCATCCACTTCCTCGACATGATCTACCACACCTCCTCCTTCCTCAAGGCTCTTCCATCACGACTCCTCCGCCCCACGACACCAACTCAGAATCCCTTATTCACACAACGCATCGCCCACCTCCTCGAATCCATCTACCACACCACCTCGCACCTCAAAACCCTCTACCTCTTCACCGCCTCCGACCTCCCCACCTTCGCCCTCCCCACCCTCCTCTTCGGCCTATGCAGCACTGTATCCGGCCCGCTCCTCACAACATCCCCCACCGTCCCCCCGCTTCTCCCCGTACTCCTCCGCACCCCGCACGCCCTCATTCTCATCTGGCTCAACCTCCTCGTCTTCAACATCTCCAACCAACGCACCCCCTCCGCCGTCGCTGAAGACCGCGTCAACAAACCCCACCGCCCCATCCCCCGCGGCCGCATCACAATCGACCAGGCCCGCCGCCTCAACCTCGCCCTCGTGCCTCTCCTCATCGCCCTCTCCTGCCTCTCCCGCGTCGCATCACACACCCTCGCCCTCCTCGCCGCGCAGTGGATGTACAACGACCTCGGCGGCTGCGACGAGTCGCTGCTCCTGCGCAACGCCCTGATCGCCGCCGGCTACGCCCTGTACTCTGCCGTTGCGCTGGCCGTCCTCGCCGGCCCGCTGCACGCCGTCAATCCCACGGGCTACGTGTGGATCGCCCTCGTCGCCCTCGTCATGCTGGCCACGCAGCACATCTGCGACATCAAGGACGCGCCGGGCGACAGGCTGCGCGGCCGCCGCTCCGCGCCCATTGTGCTGGGCGACGCGCTGTGCAGGTGGTCCGTCGCGCTGCCCGTGTTGGGGTGCTCCGTCGCGTGTCCTGCGTTCTTTGGCCTCGGGGTGGGCGCGTACGCCGCCACGCTGGGGCTCGGGGTGCTGGTCGCGGGCCGCACGCTGTTGCTGCGCCGTCTCGACGAGGACCGCCGCACGTGGAAGCTGTGGGCGCTGTGGACGTGCAGTCTCTTTGTCCTGCCGGTTGTGGCTGCCGTCGACGTCGCGCCGCTGGATGCGGGGATGCTGTGGGAGGCGCTGATGCACTATGCGTGTTCGGGACACGAGTGCGCGGAGAAGCTGAACGTGCTGGCTGTTTCTGGCGTCGCGCTGGCTGTCAAGGGGAGCAGTCTGGTCGGACGAGTAGGTGCGGGTGCGGAGAGGAACATGACAGCAGTGCCCAGTATCAACGTTGAGATTGTCGCTTGAGCGCTGGATCATACTGAGACCCACGAACATTTCGTAATCTAATGCAATGAATGCTATCTTCCAGATTCGCTGGCGTGCCAACGCCCCTCCATCTCAAAGATAGTACATCCTGGGCGCCCCCAATCTCTTGCCCCTAGCCCCCTAGACCCGGTCATTGGCATTCAGATCCCAGATCCTCAGCGTCTCGCCCTTGCTGCCCCTCTTCTTCGTCTCCTTCTTCTTGGCATCATACTCATTCAAGTTGAGCATCGCCTGGCTGACCTTGGCCAGTGTCTGCACGAGCTCGCTCATGCGGCCCGTCGCGAGGAACAGGTCCTGCAGCCACGCGTTGGCCGGGTCGGCGACCAAATTCGCAATCTCCATCGCCCTGATTGCGGTCTCGCGGTTCAGCAGGAACGAGGCCGCCTGCAGCACTGATAGGTACGTGATGACGATTTCGGGGATGTAGGCGCGCTTGAGGTTGATGGTGTCGGCGGTGTCGAGCGGGTGGGATTCGGCGAGGGAGGGGATGAGGCCGTCGAAGACGACGGTGATATTCTCGAGCAGCTCCTTGATCGCCTTTGTGTTTACCTTGGGCTGCCCTCGTTGTCTGCGGAATGTCAGTTCTTGTGAAGCAGGAAGTGGATGAAGTGAGATGGACTCGATGACTTTCTGCTCCTCGATGCGCCACTCGCGGAACAAGGCGACCAGTCGGACGATCTGCTGGAGGTCGTAGTAAGGCGCACTCCGAGCTCGCAGCCACAGCACGTATTCCTCGTGCTGTTCGGCATCGGGCAGCTGCGAGACGGGCAGTCTGCTTCGAGCTTCACGTGATAGAGTCTCGCGGTGGGCGTGCAGAGCGCGCTCGTCTTGCTCTTCGGCACCTGGTGCGTTGAAGTCGAAGGGGTACCCGCAGAGGGCTTCTGTTCTCGACAGGGAGAGGAACTCTACATTCACCTCCTCAATCATCTTCTCAGCAGCGGCAAGGCGGCCATTGACTGTCTCAGTTAGCTTAGTGTCGTTGCTCTGAAAACAGGATACATACGAAGGAAAATTGTCAGTGCGTTCTTGAGATGCTCAAACGTCGCGTTGACCTCTGTACTCAGGTAGTTGTACCAGTACACAGCATCGATGATACCCTCGTCCTTGGGCTCGACTACCGAGCCGTCGAACTCAGGCCTGATCCTCCGGTCAGGCCACAGAGGCTTCAAGTGTGCTTCCTCTGAATCGGTTGACCCGAGAAGCGAGAAGCGCTTGATAGGGTTCGTGATCACAGAGTCGCCATCCTCGTCGAAGTGGATGAAACCACTGTGATTGAAGGCAAGAAGGAAGCTCTGCGCGACAACTTCAATCGTATCCACTCGGTACAAGTCGAGCAAAGCAATGCAGTTCCGTTGCTCCTCTCGATTCTTGATGTCAGGAAGCACACGTGCCAGGGAGTAGGCTTGTCGCGTCTCCTCCAGCTGCGCCGCGTACAGGGGTATCAGCTGAATGCGCTTGCTGACACGCAGGAACTCGATGTAAGCCGCGATGACATTGTCCATCGCCAGACGCTGCGACCTGTCCTCGGCACGCAAAAGATCCAGGCCGCCTCTGAGCGCAATGAAGATGTGTACCAAAGTGCGAAAGGCGTGTGGGTCGCTTGCGAGGGTTTGGTAATGCTGATCTGCTGTGGCAGTGGGTCGTCCAGAAGCCGCCTTTGGTCCTCTGTCGTTCTCAGGTGAGTCAGGGTGGACCATGAGGTTGCCTGGTCTGTCTTCATGTTGTAGCATCTCAGCGAGCGCAATTCCAACATTATGAACGAGTTCTTCCAGCGATTGAGCAATCAAGGCACCCTGGACAAGCTTGATGGGCGCGGTCGCTAAAGCTGTCGACGACTTGTGCTGCTTCAATGCGTTGATGACCAGCCCGTGGGCGTTCGACCAATCTCCAAGGTTGGCGACAGCGTCGTGAAACACGAATCTCTGACCCAGGCTCTGGCTGACTCGGCTTGGATATTGGCGTTGCAAGTACGAATCGAACCGAGATAGGAGTAGAGCGTTGTAGTGTGCATAAAGATGGTCGTCCCAAGTTCGAGCGATATCCCGGACCTTCTCCAGATCTCCACTCAACAAGCCATACACAGCGCCTTCATACTGCAGTCGGGTACCGTGAGCAGCGTAAAAGCACATGCGCCGGAACAGAAAGCCAACGGAATCACCAGCAAGGTTGGGGCTGCCGGGAGTATGTGACTCGTGTGCCGCACCGATGCTGACGCCGCGCCAGGCCTCACTTCTTTCCACTGCCCAGTCGCAGATCTCCTTCCAAGGGACGCCGCGGCGCATCATCTCGTAGCAAACCAACCACAGCGCCTTCTCGTAGAACTCGTCCGACTTCTCAAGCACACGCTTCTGGCGCGACGGCGCATCAGGATCCAGCTGTGTCACCAGCTGTTGCGAACGATCCGAGGTCTTCAAAATCGAACTCTCGGGCTTTAAAGGGCGATCCAAGTTTTCCATGCGCTTTGCCTGCTTGATCTTCGACTTTGTGTCCAGCCATCCACTGGTCCAGGTGTTGGCGCCTTTGCCAGACTTCTCTTCCAGCACTGCGGTAATCGAGTCAATATCGCTCTCACTATCCTGTGCGGTCTGCTCCAGCCAGCGCAATATCAGGTCTTTCTCTTTTGCTCGATCGTCTTCGAGTAAGAACCGGTCCCATATCTCGCTGTTCGGGCTGTAACGCTTATTCCCTCCAACATGTTCCAATTGCGCTCGCTTTTCAGCTTCCACGTCCTTGCCGGGCTCGGGGTGGTAGTGGTCGATCAGAATGCGGAGGAGGTCCCATGTCGCTACTTCGGCCTGCCATTGTCGCAGTTCCTGTACGCTTGTGGAGTCGAGCGGCGTGGGTTCGGTGGATGGCAGGGCTGATTGGAACGACTGTCCGAATGATCCCTCTCCCATGTTTTGGACGCGACGGCGTGTACTCTTGTTCAACGCTCCTTGATTCTCCGCCCCACTGACGCGCTTCAACTCCTTCACTTGCGACTCAGCAACATCTCTAAAGTGCCCAACCATGTCGACAGTTGCCTGGTGTTTAGCGGGCGCGCTCCCCTTTCCGTGCGTATGCCAGTGATCGACCCGCTCCGCGAACTTTTCCACCTCTTTGCCTACTCGGTCGGCCATGGCGCGCAAAGGCTGGAGTGGATCGCTAGAAGAAGAGCCGTTGTTTGCGCGCGTATTGCTGAAGAGCGATGGAACAGCGCCATTGGTCTGGGCAGAAGTATGTCAGCAAGGTCATTCAAAGACAATGGAGCTTTGGACTTTTACCTGCGTTGGTTGCGCCTGGCGCGAAAAAGAGAAGGGAGCCATAATCGTCAAGGAATGCTATAGCTGTCTGTACGTTAGCTTGATTGGCAGATGTTGGCGCGGCTGGACTGTTGAGTTGGACTGTTGCCAACCCGCTGGGCGCGGTTGAAGCTGTGGTCGCAACCAGACAAAACAGTCGCGTAGCTCCATGTTCAGCCCACGCCCGAGCGCCGCGTTTCCGCTTGGCGCGCCGCGCCTATATAAGCTGCGCAGAGTCTGCGGCCCTGACCCTCCAACCCATATGTTTTCCACTGAGTCACCCAAGCGTTTTTCTATTAAGCTTCGGGCGCTCGGAAAGCCTTAGAGTAATTATACTTCCCAGTGAAACCACCGAACTCTCTCGCGGAGTGGTGGACAAGAAGAGGGAGGTATAACATACTACCGCGCGTCCTACACATTTGCAAATTGCCGTCCAGGAGGTGTTTAGACACCGATGGACGGAGACCTTCAAGCCTGAATGTCCGTCCTGTGGTTGAGGAGATCGCATATGATCTTGGGCTGCACTGGATCGTTGTCGTTTCATCCACGGCGTTGTGCGTAATTTTTTTTTGACAAGTCCCTTAGAAGCTTTCGGAAGAACGCATAGGCTTCGACACACAAAGAATATTGTAGCCCTTGCAAGTGCTCTCAGGCTTGGAAGGGCTTTGCTGGTCGCTGCTGAGTACCTCCCATGCTCCTGCACAACCCCGGTTAAGCTCATAACGTGGTGCTCCATGTGGCATCAACGCTAGGCTCATGGGACACTGTAAGCCCCCGGCTCATGGTCGAACTCACAACCTGTGTATGAGCATCCGAAAATTGTGTTCAAGCCGGCAAAGCTTGCAGATGAATGCAGTTTTTACTACCAACAATGAACATCTATGGCTACATAATCTATACAACCCTGCAAGAGCCTACTGTGTATCTATCTCTTCAATCTTTACGATATCCCTTCCGCGCGTTGTTTTAGCTTGATCCTGTTGAGAAACCCATTAGCATTGTCTTTACATTCTTCTCACGCAGACTTACCTGAGCAGGTCGGGTTTTGGACATGTTACACATCTCGCATCATCTCCTTTCTCTTTGTAAAAGGCGTTGCAGCACTCGTACAGAGCATCAACCTTGAATATGTCAGACTTGCTATCGGAGACGTTGTCAACAATGTGTACCTCTTTTCGACACTTCCCTTCATCGAAGTTGTTCTTCTGTATACAGTCTGCCGTCTCCGTCAGCCATCGTCGTTTGTGGAATCTCGAGACGCACTTTGAATCGCACATGCTCGCGAATGGCATGGCGGATCTTGCTTCAGATCCCTCTCGATTTCACCCTTTGTCAAATATAAGTTTCACCGTAGACGTGATGGCGGGTGACATCATGATCATACCATAATGAATCGCTTCCGCGTGTGCTGTCGATTTTCCCAGGGGCTTTGCTTGCTGTGAAAAGATTAAATAAACAGTCTGCAGGTGAATTCGTCGCCGATGTCGTGCGACACAGTCCCTGCAAGTAGAGCTGAGAGTGAAGGTGAGGGCGCAATGGTTGGTCAGATTGGCTAGTGCGTGAGGAAAGGCCCCACCGTTGCGCACCTCACTTCTTCTCGACAGCTGCTTGCGCCTGTTTCCTTACCCTTCGACTTTGCCACCGCTTCTCTACAGCAATCCGACGCGTCTGCGCGCCCACTCACAAGCTTTCTATCACCTGACTCGTTTTGCAACCCAACGGCCGGCCATACAGTTACCTCCGTGTCATATAAAAGGTAGTTCCCCGCTGCTCGACGACCTTCCACTCCACTTGCACGCCCACTGACGCGATAAATAGCCTTGCGCCGCTGCAAGTCCGCCAACCACACCACATCCGCCTCTCAACCGACACACGTCGCACCCACCCGTAAACGCAATGTCTGACAACGGTTCGCCAGCGCAGAAGCCTGAGGATGCCGGTCCTTCTGAGCACTTGAACATCAAGGTCACCGACAACAACAACGAGGTCTTCTTCAAGATCAAGCGCACCACCCAGCTTGGCAAGCTGATGAACGCTTTCTGCGATCGCCAGGGCAAGAACATCTCCAGCGTGCGATTTCTGTTTGAGGGCACGCGTGTTGGGCCAACCGACAACCCCGACACAGTACGTAGACGAATCGCGGTTGCCACACATGCTCATAGAAGCTGCGCATCCTTCGAAGCCAATGCTAATTATAGGACAGCTTGACATGCAGGACGGTGATACACTTGAAGTGCACCAGGAGCAGATCGGCGGCAGCTGGTAGTCGCTGCAAATACATGCAGTGACCTAGCTAGCACCCTAGTACCGCACATGCGGCCTTGCCCTCTTACACCTACGTGGTCGACACTACACACGGAACCTTGCTCAGGGTCTATGATTTTAGCGCCGGCGAAGGTGGTACAAAGATGGCTTCTCAGTTACGACCTGGACGATTCGGAATTTGGCGTTTATGGAATCATTGGGCTCGCACGGAGCGACGCCGTTCGTGCTTGCATATAGTCTTCGACGAATGTCACATGCCACTATATCATCTGGTTGATCTGTGCTCCGTACATGCTGTGAACATGCATACTGGCCTGAACACGGCACCGAGATGTCTTGGAGACTAACAGGCAGCCGCGCCTCAAATTTACTTCTAGGCTGCAGGCTGATGAGTAATACCACACCTGTTCTATAGGACCTTGCTCTATCGGCTACTCAGTGTCATGTCGATCAGATCAAGAGTTCACGTAACGTAGCGGCGATTCCCTCATCCTTAGCCTCGTTCTAATCAACGGTTGCAGCGTGACAGATTTGACATAAGGGAGGCCATCAACCTTAACACTTTACAGCTCTTATGATACGACAATGCTCATTCAGGGAGTATACGCAAACATGTAAACACCCCAAGCGCAAATCCACTTCTCCCAACACCGCCTCCCTCACTTCCCCCCATTAGCAAGCTCCCCAACCTTCTTCACCGCCTCCTCAAAGTCATTAATCGCAAAAATCGGCAAATTCGCTTTGGCCAGCACCTCCTGCCCTTTCTCCTCATTCGTGCCCCTCAGCCTGACAACAACCGGCTTGTCGACGCCAACCTCCTTGAACGCCAGGATAATGCCCTCGGCAATCATGTCCGCGAGCGTCAGGCCGCCGAAGATGTTGACGAACACGACGGCGACGCGGGGGTCGGATAGAATCAGCTTGAACGAGGTTTTGATCGTCTGGCTGGTGGCCTTGCCGCCCGTGTCGAGGAAGTTTGCGTTGGCGGTGCAGTAAGGGGGCTGCGAGAGGCGCAGGTGCAGGGTGTCGTTCGTGTTCATGGCTAGGCCGGCGCCGTTGACGAGGGTGCCGACGAGGTTGCGTGGGGAGCCTGCGGCGGGAGGTGGTGTCTGAGTGCTGGCTTGCAGGCGGCCGTCGGGCTGTGGCGTGTCGAGCGGGATGTAGACTATGCCTGCTTCTTCGGCTTCGAGCTCGGTGGGCGAGAGCTTGTCGCGGAGCGCGTGGAGGTCTGCTTGCCGCTGGTTGGAGCGGTATGCGGCGTCGTCGAAGAAGAGGTAGGGGTTGTAGACTTGAATTCCGTCTTGGTTGGGGTTGAGGGAGAGGGCGACGTGTGCATCGATGGCCTCCTTCTCAGTGTAGAGCTTCCACAGGTTTTGTATTGTCTCGGCTACTTGTGCTTTCGCTTTTGGCGGTGCGGCATCGAGCTGTAACCATGCCATTGCATCGTTCACAGCCTTAGGGGAAGGCCCTTCCCGGTAATCAAATGTGAATCTTCGTACGCGTTGGTGTAATTGATCTGGGTTCGCGGTGGGTGCGGCGATAATTGAAGGAGAGCGGTTGACACGGTGTGGTGAGATGCCCAGGTAATGGCTCGATTGTTGGTCCTCAGGCTTTGACACCACATTGATGTTATATTGTTTGAGGATTTTGGCGTTCTGCTCAGCGGACAGGTGCAGTGAGCGTTTCTGCTGCTGGAAGCTTGTTCGTGTTTCATACCAAGCTGGCCGACGAGCTGACGTGTGGTATCCACGACGCGCTTGAGCTGCCGATTGCTCCTGTCTTGAAGTCAGTACCAGCCTATGCATACTTCGAGGTTCAACTCACAATCTTCTTCACGTTGCGGCCGGACTTTGCTAAGATGTCTTTCATCACTCCACCGAACTTGGCAGGGTGATCGACCATGGTGACACCAGCAGCCTCAAGCGCCCTATACTTGACCTCTGACGTCCCCTCTCCGAGACCAGTCCATGCTCCAGCGTGACCAGTGACTTTTCCCGGCTTAGCCTGGAAGCCACCAATGCAAGCAGCAATCGGTTTAGGGTTGGAAACACGCTTGTTGTAGTCCTTGATCCAATCTGCGGCCTCTTCCTCGTTGGTGCCACCCAGCTCGCCGACTAGGATGATGGCTTCTGTATCATCATCTGTCTCGAAAACCTTCAATGCGTCGACGAAGTTGGTTCCGGCGATCACGTCGCCACCCATGCCGATACAAAGACTCTGTCCTACACCAGCTCGTGTAAGCGAGCCCACGGTTTCGTACGACAGAGTGCCTGATTTCGCGATGATGCCAATGTGTCCGGGTGAGAAAGTAGGCAAGGGCTGGAATCCGATTCTGCAACGCCCGATGGCTGATATTATTCCTGGTGCGTTTGCGCCTACAAGTCTCGACTTCGATTGTGTCTTTAATATGGAGTGTATCTAGATTCCAATCAGCACGTGGACCTATCAAGCACCATGCCCACTTACCCTCATAACGTCGTGAATAGGGATATGTTCAGCAACAGCCACGATGAGCGGTACCTCGGCCTCAATGGCTTCTTCGATGGCGGCTGCAGCTTGAGGCGCGGCAACATAGATTCCAGTCGCGTCTGGCTTCAACTGCTCCATGGCTTTCCGTACAGAACCCACAACAGGGAGACCCAGATGTTCCTGCCCATCTTTCTTCGGATTGGTTCCACCGACGACATTTGTTCCCCATGCAATCGATTCTTGTGCATTGGCAGTAGCTAGCTTGCCCGTGAAGCCCTGGAATATGACGCGGGTGTGAGAGCCAATCTTGAGATTCTGGATCGTGTCATCGTATCCGTTTCGCCTCGAGGTCGTGGAGAAGGCGGCTTGTGGTGTACGTCGGTTCAAACACTGAGATCTGAGTGGTTTGCTGCTTAAGCAGCCTGTGCGTCGAGAAATCATGACACAGTCTCAAGCTCGCAGCACCAGCTAGAAAGACGCGATTGGAAAGCCAAAGAGCAGAAACGCGCCTTGAAGCAGCAGCACAGCTTGTGCAACCTTCGAAGACACCCAATTGAGCTTCAAGGCTTGAAAATGGTACTTCAGTACTTTTTGGGGAGAGCTATGGTTTTGAGTGACGCGCATCGGAGTTACAGCTCTGGGCATAACCGGCGGCTACTTGCGAGTAACCGGCAGGCTACCCCTCAGTCGCCGGACTCGGAGCAGCCTGAGGCTCCATCATATGCACATGCTTGAGGCTGCTCGTGTGCTTCGAGTCGCGATATTTATGATGACACTAACGGCGGCAGGTCTTGTTCGGGCCTGGTCGGATCATCCCATGGAAGACTTTGAGTAATCCTTCCCTTGTTGCTCACAATGATGTGCTCAAAAGCAGATGCTTGCTATTCATAGCGTTCATGATCCAGCGCACACACTTGTTGCGTAGTCGTGGAGTTCGTCATCTCACGGCGGCTGCTAAAGTTGACGATGTCGAAGCTGTTGTGGGTGTCCCCCTGAGGCTTAGCTGCCCACAATACTGCCACAATACTGGAGCTGCTGCGCGACGTTCTCGAACTGATCACCCGCCAACGACCTGGTGTTCCCTGTTGGGATGCAGGAACACGCAACGCGCCCTGGTCTCCTGCCACGTTAGCAATGCGCCTCACGCACAGGCTGCGACGGCTTCCCAACGCAGCATTCTCGCCGCCCACATGTTCTAAATCGACTCGGCGGCAGAGTCTAGAAGGCGGCGAAGACGGCGGAAACAGCGGGGGCCCTGGCAGCAATTGGCAGCGATCTGAATGACGCGCACCCTCCCCACAATTCTGCTCGACGAACACACGACCTTGGGATGCTTGCGCGGGTTTGTCGGAGCAGCGCCTTGAGAGGGAAGTGTTTCACGCCAGACCACGGAGCATACAAGTGGGTTAGTGGACAGTGTATTCTTCCTTGCTTTGCCGTACAAGTACAAGATATCTTGCTTCCTGGACATCATCGATCACTTCCAGACATTGTGCTCCTTGAGGCTAAAACTTCCCACCGCACCGTTGCGATCCCCAGATCTACCCCGCAAAGCCTTCCCCTGCACGCCATTGAATCCTCCTTGCACACGACACCAGATTCGAGCAACACAGTCACCAGCCTTTAAACCATGTCAGCTACAGACTCCATCCGGAAAACGCCCAGCGAAACAGGTACACCATCCCTCCACGCCCCGGCTCTAGCCTGAATCACTCCCACTAAGACAGCCCCAGAAATCGCAACCACGCTCTCCCACCTCAAGCTCTCCACCACCGTGCCGCAGAAGCCCCTGCACAAGCCCAAATCCAAGCCCGTCGCCGACAGCTGGGACCTCGAGTCCTCGGGCTCCGACACGGAAACCGAGTCGGCGTCTCCCGCGCCGCTCTCCACCGCCACAACCCTCACCAACGACGACCTGCCGCCGCACCCGCCACCGCCAACCCCCGCGTCCCCAACGCCCTTTGAGTTCCCGGACAACTCGCCCTACGGCGCGGCCCGGCTGCGCGGCGACAGCGGCGTGAGTCCCGGCGAGGGGCGGCTGGACAAGCGGCCCGAGAAGACGACGGCGGTGGCGGGGCGGCTGATTGCGGGCGCGCTGGGGGTGCGGGCGCCGAAGCGGACGGAGGAGGAGAGGGAGTTTGATCGCGCGGTGAGGGAGAAGGAGCGCAGGAGGCGGGCGGAGGAGCGGGAGCGGGAGGCGAGGGAGCGCGAGGAGCGGGAGGCGAGGAAGAAGGCTGTGTGGGATGATTAGGGCTGCGGGTTGTGCCTGTCCCTGTGCTGGAGGTTTGTCTTGTGGGTGCAGCACGCTCACTTGGTGTTGTATATAGAGTGCGAGAAGAAGAATGTAAAATACTTGTTCGTGCTCTGGCTTTCGCCAGCATTGCACGCAACGACAGACACCATGTCACACGCGGTCACCGTTGGTGAGGAGAAGAGGTCACCGTTGGTGAGGAGAAGACATCACCGACACAGAATCATTCGCGACAAACCATGTGTGCATACCGCCCCCAACCGGGAAGCGCAACGAGTTCATTAAAGTACTCTACTTTGATTTTGGAGCCCGTGGTCCCCTCCATCCGTTGTACAAACGAATGTACACCGTCCAATTGCAAGGACATGCAAACGCCAAATGAGCAGAAGATCGAAGAGGTATCTGCAGTAGATAAGTCGAGCCGTGGTCGACTAGTACAGAATGAATTCAGAACCCAACACTAGCAATGCAGACAGAAAGCCGACCGTTGAAGATAAAAGGAAACAGGACTGGCGCGGCGTTTATGCGAACCACTGGATCGCCGAGCTGAGTCGCGTTAGCTAGTCCACTGCAAGTTCTTGGTGTAGGTGTACTTACCCAAGCGCTGCCATTACGCCGAGGCCGACAAGTGCTCTCCTCGTTACCTTCTCCTTTGTGAGCTTCTGCTCTGTGGTGTACAACTTCTTTGAAAGCTTGGCGGGTCGCTCGGCTTCGAGCTCCTCCTCGTCCAGGACCTCTTCAACCTTGCGCTTCGATGAGGAAGCCAGCGTGCTCGATGCACCAGCGTCCAGCTCTCGCGCCTCCGCGACCATGCGCTTGGCCTCCTCGATCATCTTAGCGGGGTCCTCGGGTTCGCGCAACTCAGGGTGCGATGCAGGCACGTCGATCTGGACGTTGGTGGTGGTGATCTCCGAGTCACCCTTCTGCTCCACCGTCTCCTTAACCTCGATGCGCACCGTCTCGGACTTGATCTCGCCATCTTGCGCCTCCTTGACATCTCCATTGACAGAGGACGAAACTGACTCTGTCTGCCTCAGGCCATTCGAAACCAAGGCTGACGATGGCGACTCAGTCGCAATGCTTTGGAAGATCTCTTCGGCCTTCATGGCCTCAGAGCGGCCGCGTGTAGCGCGCGACTTGCGCGGGGTCGCGATCTTGCGGCTTGGAGTGGCCATCTTGCTGGGCGATACACTTCTGGTAGACCGGGCGCGGGTTGTGCGAAGCGAGGCTGTGTGGGATGGAAGCTTTACGTTCTGCGCCTTGCTCAAGTCGAACTTTGGTGGGGCCTGGATATGGACGTTGTGCTTGTCTTTTGCGCCTTTCTCAATTGGCTCGTTGTCGAGTAGCGCCAGGATCCAGTGGCGCATCGAGTACTCGTCGGCAAGTGAAAGTGCTGGTAGAAGAGGTGTTAGTCGTGCGCAAGACACATGGCTAGCTCGTTCACGTACCCTCTTCTGGCGCAATCCAAACGCTGCCTGCGACCTCATCAGGGCCCGCAGAGGGGAACGTCTTCTGGTACTTGCGCTCAGTGTCCTCTTCGGCGAGCGTGGACCAGGGGAAAGCGGCCTTGAACATGCCAGTTGCGCTGATGTACCCATCGCTACTGCGGCGCTGTCCAACTCGTTAGCCCAAAAGTTGCGCGTTCCCGGCATGTCATGCTCGTACCATCAGAAAATAGGATACTGGGTATCCATTGGTGCCAGGTGAGAAGATCTCCGAGCCAGAGAGGTCCTTCGGCAGAGGCACGCGCAAATGCGCGTAGTCGAACAGACCTGTCTGCTGCGACTTGGTCGCGCTGGCCAGACCGGAGGCGCCGGGCTTGGTTCCCAGGTTTGTTTGTCCTAGGCGACGCCTCTCAATGAGGATCTCGACTGTGAAGCGCTGTCAGCTACTACTGCGCGTCGGGCGCGATGCGCGGCGTGTACATACTAGCGGTGCTGTCCGTCGGCTCAAGGAGCGGGTTCATGCGCTCGGGGAGGGGACGCGTCGAAGACATTGTGGCGGATATGAATGGAGTCGCGGGTGATGTAGCGTGGCGAGGCGCGAAGCGCGATGGGAACAAGTGCAACGTCACGGAGATGTAGCACGCAAACGACCAAGGGGGGCTTGTCGCGTGGTGTCTATGTCGGAGCGTACGACGCGATCAAGTGCTGAGGGATGACGGCTCGGGCGCGACAAGGTGAAGGTGAAGGTGAAGTTTAGCTGCGACGCGCGTGGACGGATGCTGGAGCTTTTGTTCGACGCGAGCCGGAGGGAGGAGGGAAGGAGCGCCAGGGCTACAGTGTACTAAGCACGGGCAGCGCCCCGAACCGGACCATACCTCTTCGATCGCGTCCGCAGAATCGACTGGCTGTCCACTTTGCGCACATTCATTGCTCGCAGCAAGCCGAATCAAACCCACCACTGCGCCGAATCAGTGAAGTTGTTACATAGACAGGAAGAAGTTGTTCGAATCGCGGTGAGCGCAGCGCCAATCAGACAGCAATGGCATCCCACAACGTAAAACAAACAAGCTTGTCTGGTACACAGCAGTTCTCCCGGAGAGCTGATCCTGGAGCTCGCTAGCACGATGCACGCAGGACTGACTGTCTGGAACTGCCACAGGAAGCGCTGTAGACGGTGTCTTCTGGGAGCGTTCTTGCACAGAGTGTGTGATATGTACATATGTAGAGGCGCTCAGGATCGCCTAGCCTCACCATGCAATCACAACAGCACGCCGTTCGCCCAGTCTTGTAGCAAGTAATAAGCGCAATGCACCAAGTGAACAGGTGGGAAGCTCTGCTTGTAGCACTTGCGCTGCACAGGCAGCCAGATTTACATATTCTTAGTAGTGTGCAGCATGGTGGCGCGTGGTTGCAGCACGAGCAGCGATTGCAGATCGAAAAGCGTTGTTCACTGCTGCCGTGTGGTACAGCCCCGCTCTTTCGGACCCTTTGAGCGGTGTGAATGCCCCACTAACGAAGTCGAGGCTGGCCAGGAGGCCAGGAGAGCTGGAGACTCTCGACTTTCAAACACACCGTATCTGCGCAGCGCTCGACCACACATCCTTAGCCATTCTCACCAGCAAACATGGCCGACAACCACGACGATCTCCACGCAGAGCAGACCGAGGGCTTCAAGGTTGGCGAGAAGAAGACGCTCGACGAGTACCAGAACCTGGGTATGTGATGGTAGCTGGAGCTGCTCGCTACAACCACCGCAATTGCTGACGCCCCGCCCAACAGACAAGGAGGATGAAGCCCTGAACAAGTGGAAAGCCTCCCTTGGCCTCGGCCAGGGCAAGGACATCTCCGACCCCAACGACCCCCGCAAATGCATCATCTACTCGCTCGGACTCGAGGTCGAGGGCCGCCCCGACATCATCATCGACCTCAAGTCGCCCGGTGCTCTTGAGGCCCTCGAGAAGAAGCCTTTCGTCATCAAGGAGGGTGCGACATTCCGCATGAAGGCGCAGTTCAAGGTCCAGCACGAGATCCTGGCAGGCCTGAAGTACCTCCAGAAGGTCACGCGCATGGGCGTCAGCAACAAGATGCAGGAGATGATGGTAGGCATTGCATCTGCATTGACAAGACCAGATACTGACAGTTTCGACAGGGCTCTTACGGACCCAGCACAGAGGAGAAGCCCGTCTACGAGAAGAAGTGTAGGTCAGCCCACATGTCGTACAACTCATATCCACTAACACACTGCAGTCGAGCCCGAGACGGCCCCCTCGGGCATGCTCGGCCGTGGCCACTACACCGCCGTGTCCAAGTTCGTTGACGATGACAACCAGACCCACCTGCAGTTCACCTGGTCCTTCGACATCAAGAAGGACTGGGCATAAGCTCGACCAACGTGATACCTGACCCGAAGTGGCTGGCCACTTAGCTGGCATTGGATGCAGACCAAGCGGTGGATAGGGAGATCAGGAGCAACAAAATGACGACCCAATGGCTGACGATGTCGATGAACCCCAGGCACAACCACTTATAGCATAGCGAATCCAAGACAGTTACAACCTCCGCATGTGCGACGTAGAATACCTGGTGCTGCTCACTCGGGCTCTTGGTGTGTGTGATGGCTGGCAAGATTGTGAAATCGAAACCATCTTGCTGCAATCCTCTTTGCCGTTACTGTGCGCCCAGCCCACGAGCGTTCGCCAGCGGTGGAGCCAAATCTCCGCGCGGAGAGATTCAGGATCGAGACATGCTGATCCCACGGATCCTGCAGCTCAGCGACTACGCCGGCATCTTCTCCACCGAGCAGAACTGCATCTTCTCCGCCGAGCATAACTGCATCTTCTCCGCCGAGCATAACTGCATCGTCTGCGAGAGGATCCTCGTGGCTTCTCTGCATGCCCTCACACTCGACAAGATGCAGCGCCACCCCCGTCCTCGATGCCGTGTCGACGGCAGCCGCAAATGTTCGCGAGAGGCCCTGGGCGGAGAAGGATGACGTCGGCCTGTGCAGAGCGAGGGGGTTCACCAACAGCAGCCGCTCCTGGCCGTCGCTCTCGTCGGCGTGCACATAGCCAGGGCGGTCATACGCGGCCAAGTAAGCCAGCAACGCCTGCACCGAGGGACAGAAGGCCAGCCTGACATGTCGAGTGATGGATAGATTGTGAAGAGTGGGGATGAGCAGCTGGTCCAAGCTACTGGAGTGGCCCGTTCGTTGCTGTTGATTTAGTGAATGCGCCAGGTCGTCGAGAAAGGCGGTCCGATGCGAGCAGATGACGAGCGTGGTGGGGGACGACGCAGGCTGCGAGGAGACGACGTGGTCGATCAAGGCAGACAGCGTCAGCGGGTAGAGGACGGTGGGCACCAGGGCCATGGTGAAGCAGCACGCACACTCGGCACTCAGCGCTCGGCACTCAGCACCCAGCGCTCGCGGCTCAGCACCAGCAGGCGTTGGGCAGGATGCTGCGTGTCGTGCACGTAACGCATGTATGTGTATGTATGTACACAGCGCACAGCACACAGCGCACAGCACACAGCACACAGCGCACAGCACACAGCACACAGCGCACAGCACACAGCACACAGCGCACAGCACACAGCACACAGCGCACAGCACACAGCACACAGCACACAGCACACAGCACACAGTACACAGTACACACGGGCAGCAGAGGGTTCACGCCGCGGTGGCTAGGCAGCGGGCGGCCTATAGGAAGCTGCCCAGCATCCGCGCCCCGCTGCCGCGACTTGCGGTTGCATCACAGCGCGATGCAGCGCAGCACAATCACTCTTCACAAATCCGCCCGCCGAGGCTCTGCCCTGCCCGCCTCCGCATAGCCGCAGCCGCTCTGCCAGCTGGAGTGCGCGCCGTTCCGCCGAGCCTGTCAGAGAGGCGCACTGCCGCGCCGTTAGAGGGCACTGCGAGTCGCCGGCCATGGAGTCGATAAGCAGGATCTCGAGCCTGCTGGAGACTGGTATGTGCGGGCTCCTCCCCCTCGAGTCGCAGACTCTCAGTGCTCTGTCTGCCCCAGCCTCGCCCACTTGCGGCCCATGTAGCCGTGCCAGCACCTGCCCGCTGCCATGCACCCGTCGAACTTCGCTCACTGGTCCCTCTCCACAGCCCGCGACCTGACCCTCGAAGCCGCCCGCGACGCCAGCAATGCCCGCAAGACGTCGGCCTCGACCCGCCCGCTGCCCTCGGCCCAGCTCAAGAAGCTGCTCGATAGCCGCGCCGAGCGCGATGTGCTCGAGGGCCTGCGCCGCGTCGTCACGGTACGCGCTGCCCCGCACACCCGTGGCCTTGCTCGACATGGACATGACTGACCATGGCGCCCTAGATGTCCTACCGACAGCCGCCCTCCCAGACCCTGCCGTTCTTCTCCCACGTCATCAAGAACGTTGCCTCGCCCTCGCTGCCCGTCAAGAAGCTCGTCTACATATACCTCCTCCAGCACGCCGAACATGAGCCCGACACCGCCCTGCTCTCCATCAACACCATACAGAAGTCGCTCACCGACCAGAGCCCCCAGATCCGCGCTCTCGCCCTGCGCGTCATGTCCGGCATACGCGTCCCCGTCATCAGCCAGATCGTCAGCCTGGGTATCAAGCGCGGCGCCGGAGACATGTCGCCCTACGTGCGGAGAGCAGCGGCCCTAGCCATCCCAAAGTGCTACAGACTCGATCCAAACACCGAGCCCCAGCTCCTCGAATACCTCTCGACCCTCCTCGGCGACAAGCAGTACTTCGTCACAGGTGCCGCTGTTGCAGCCTTTCTGGAGATATGTCCAGACCGCTTCGACTTGATACACCCGCACTACCGTTCCCTGGTGCGCAAGATGGCAGACATGGACGAGTGGGGGCAGCTGGCCACGCTGCAACTCATGATGGTGTATTCGCGCAAGTGCTTTCCACGGCGGACAAGGAAAGTCAAGAAGGCGTCCACGAGCGCGAACACGAGCACGAAACCGGCGAAACCTACCAAGGGCTTCTACGACAGCGAGAGCGAAGGAGAGGAGGAGGAGGAAGAGGAAGAGGACGAACAGGACTTTGAGGAAGTCGCCGTCCTTGACCCCGACCTCGAGCTACTGCTGAAGAGCTGTCTATCTCTCCTTCAGTCGCGGAACGCGGCAGTAGTGATAGCCGTCGCCAGAGCATACCTGTACTTGGGCACTCCCGACTACGTTGTCTTGGCCATCGGACCTCTAGTGTCGCTTCTGCGATCGGCTGGAGACATTCAGCATATTGCTCTGTACAACATTGTCCAGGTGTGCTTGACGCATCCCGAACCATTCGTCAAGTTCTACACGCATTTTTTGGTCCGCTCCACGGATGCTCCTCACATCTGGCGGCTCAAACTGGAGCTGCTGACCTTGATCTTTCCACACGCTCAGCCCAGGCTGCAAAGCTTGATTCTGGCCGAGCTCAGCCATTTCTCGCACTCTGGCAGCCTGGACCCTGCGCTGGTCAAAGAATCCGTTCGTGCGATAGGTAGATGCTCGCAAAGCCCTGCTACAAGCCCGCAAACATCAGCGCGATGCTTGAGACTGCTTCTGAAGCACATCGGCTCTGCGGACGCCCATCTCGTTGCTGAATCGCTCGAAGTCATTCGACATCTCATCCAGCGTAACCCAGACGCTCACCGCACGACTGTGGTGCGGTTAGCCAAGCATCTGGACGCCGCAACAAGTCCACAGGCACGCGCCAGTATCATCTGGCTGGTCGGCGAGTTCGCTGGTCTCGATTCAGAGAACAACATCGCCGCAGACGTCTTGCGTATTCTGGCAAAGGGCTTTGCGGACGAAGCCGAGCCTGCAAAGCTGCAGATTATGCTTCTAGCAGCAAAGGTCTACATTCACCACCTTCATGCTAACCCCCCGCCTTCCCCCACGAGGCCAACAGAGCCTCTGGAATCAAGCACTAGCCTGCTAGACATGCCCGAAGAGGAGGGCGGCTTCCGCGACGCCCATCTCGAGAACCCACCACCCCTCGAGCCCGAACAGAAAGAATCCCCACACCAAATCGAAGCGCTGTACAGCTACATCCTCGCACTAACCCGCTACGACACGTCCTACGACCTGCGCGACCGTGCCCGCGTCTACAGATCCCTCCTCTCCTCTCCATCATCCACGCAACTCGCCTCGCTCCTCCTGCTCGCGCCCAAACCCGTCCCCCACATCCCCTCGCCATCGGAAACACGCAAGAACTACGTCCTCGGCTCCGCCTCGCTCGTCATCGGCGACGAGGGCGGCGTCGGCGGCCTGCGCGGCTACCAAGACCTGCCACCCTGGGTCAAGGCGGGCAAGGAACCCGACCCATCGCTGCGCGACGAGGCGCCGTCTTCGACCTACGTCTCCGCGTATGAGGCCGCCAAGAACATGAGTGCGAGCGAGCGCCTGGATGCCGCGGCGCAGGTCGACAGCGGGAGGCAGCGCATGCCCGAGACGATTGCATCGTACCGCGCGAACGGGGTCGGGGTCGCGGTTGCGGAGAAGCCGGTACAGAAGGAGAAGACGCTTGATGATTGGTTGGCGGAGAGCAGTGGGAGTGAGGAGACGGATGGGGATGAGGATGAGGACGAGGACGATGAGGAGGAGAGCGAGGGGGAGAGCGAGTATGAGACCGAGAGCGAGAGTGGAGGCGAGAACGATAGGCTTGTCAAGTAGTAGCATCTGCTGGAGGCAGAGACCGATATTCGCTCGCAGTACAAAAGAAGCAAGAAGCAATAAACCATTGGAAGCGTCCACACACTCGTTGTCTATTCTGCTATGACTCGAGGAACTAGGTAGATGTACTGACAGCCCCATCAAATCTGTACGATGCCAGCGTTGTATCGTCACAATATTGGGGCTATGCAACACGCACTGCCCTGTCATTCAAGCCTTCATAGCAGCCACTCCTAGCGCTTCGTCGCGATACACTACATCATGATACGTATTACCAAGCACCACACAACTAACTCACTCCTACACGCAACATCGGAGCGACTGCATCGGCAACTCACCTGCTAACAACGACTCTCTAGGACCCCTCCACTCTCAGACGGTGATGATACGCAAATGGACTGAACAAAGGCAAGACTTGGGCGAGGGACTGAAGATTGACTTGGGCATACCTTGTGCGTATGTGGAAATTATGATAGATACCCGTGACGAGAAAATCCAAGATGAGGAGATGATACAACAAACAGCAGATGTGAATGAAATAAGCAGATGTCATACGATAAAGGCTGTTGGAAACGACATTTTCGTGGCGGACATGAAGACGTGAAAGATATGAGACCGGTTTCGGGGTAGATCGAAAACGCAAAAACGCCACGCCATGCCCAATTAAGATAGAGAAATAGAGACACAACAGAACGGAGGTAGAGATGCGGGCTGCTCAACGCAATCGGTGACCAGGAGTGTGCCGGCAGGGCTCCAACAGTCGATTGTCGTTTGTTAGCCAGGGAAAAGATATAAAGACGTCGACGTTACAGGCCATAAAAGGTAACGTCATAGTGTGACTAGAAACAAACCTAACGGCGACTATCCATCGTCAGCTATGTTCAAAGCACAGAGACACCAAGCTCTAAGATCGTAAAACCTTACCCATAGGCAGCGTCAATTAGGGAGCGGCGCTTCCGCTTAGAATGATCGTCATTCTCTCGTACTCGATCATCGTCGGCGCCAGTATCACCATAGCTCCTCTTTCGGGACACAGAGCTATCGGTCCGTTCGAATTTCGAGCTAGGGGTACGAGAAATGCCGCTGTTTTCGACAGGCTCTTCAATATCAAAGTCGGATCCAGCTGCTGTTCCGTTACTAGCCTCTGACCGGGCAGGGCTTCCTCGTCCCCCGTTGAAGCCGCTGCTGTGATAATGCTGATGACGGCTGCTGGAATTCCAAGGGTCGTAGCGGTCTTCTTTCAGAGGAGGCGGAGGTGGTGGTGGTAGACCAACAATCGACGAGGCGTGTGAGCCATACGATCGTTGTGACACAGGATAGGCATCTCCGGCGGCAGCTCTGCTTAATGACTGACTCACGAGCGGTCCGGCCGGAGGTCGAGAAATGAAACTGGAGCAGGTTAGCGTCATCAAGCAAGAGAACCCTAATGTGACTGACGAAGAGCGTAGAGATGGATCGGGCCTCTCAGGCAGCGGCATGTTCGATATGTTGTCATTCATTGGCATGGAAAAAGATATTGTCTCTTCCGATACAGGCTTGGGAAGACCTGTAACTCCAAGCGATGTAAGAATGTCTTCTTGCATCTGCAGCCTGTCAAGTTCTGATGCACAGGTCTTGACCACTGGCTTGGGTTCTTCGCCACTCGCTGACAGAGCTTGCTCAAGATTGTCCATGACACTCCAGTCAGCTTCACGCATCTCCGCGTCGACAGTATCTACGTCCCACTCGACAGGCTCGTCCGACCGATCTCGCTGGGCGATGCAGTCTTCGATAGGGATTAGGTTACTTCGCATGTCTTCGTCCGTGAAAATGACGAAAGCCGGATCGTCCTTGACGTATTCCCAATCATCTGTTTGTCTGACATCCAGGAAGGCTTCGTGAGAATTCTCCGCGGTGAAGTAAATCGATACCGACTCGCCGTTGCCCAGTTCCTCCGGAGTAGGTTTCAGAGACTGATCCTCGGCCTCCTCGAAAGTGGTCGGTAGTGCTCGAGTCACCTGCTTGGCTGGGTGCCAGATTATGACACCGAGACTAAGATTTGGATCCACTGGCTCGTTGCTTTTGGGCCAGATAGCGCCGTCAAAGTCGAAGTCCCAATCGTCCCATGCCAGGCAAAGTTCTGATTGGTGATCCGTTGCATTGTCATGCGAAACACTAGTGCGTGAGTTTGACGATGCTGGCGGAGCGGAGCCAAGGTGAGCTGTAGTGGGTGTTGGTCCGGCATTAGGGTCTGCCATCATCTGGTCCCTTGTAGGTGGGTCACTATAACTATTGTACTGACTCTGGGAGGGATAATTGGGCTGGATTGGAGCTTGCTGCCACCCTGGAACCTGACTGTAAGCTTGTCGGCTAGGATCGACTGCTGGAGCATGTGCTGGATATGATTGATGCGATGTCTGCGAGCTTCCGTAGCTTTGGGAGACCGGTTGAGTCGGTGTCTGCGGAAGGCCATGGTTTGCTTGGTAAGTTGGCTTGGGCCATTTGAAATTCTGTCCTTGGGGGTACGATGGCGGAAAGCTAGGTGCTTGTGGGGGGCCGTAGTTTGGAAGAGGGTAACCTTGTTGAGGCGGCGCTGAAGCATAGCCATGACCGGGGTAAGTGGACGGCCCCGGAGGCACCTGTGGAAAGCCAGGCTGTGGTGGTGGTTGATACTGAGCGGGATGCTGATGACTTTGGAAAGGGCCCTGAGGCTGTGCCGATCCGCGGTATCCAGGAGGAGGTGGATATCGCGTTATGATCGGATTGCCTTTCTTCTTTGATGGTCTATCAACCCATCAACACATGTCACAGTATGTGGCTGGACCATCGGGCCGACAGCCAGTATACCATGGACAAAGAAAAAGCTAGCTTACCTGCTGTCCTGTGGTCGTTGCTGTGGTCCAGGATAGGAAGGTCCGTGTTGGTACTGACCGTAGACTGGCTGATGTCCATACTGGTATGGTGGTTGTTGGCCATAGCCAGGTTGACCATTGCCATAGGGTGGCGCCTGGTACGGTGCAGCCCCAGCTACTGGCCCACTCCACGACATTTTCTCCGTCGGCAACAAGGGTGAACAGACAATCAAAACAGGGCGTGGTAGATTGTTGCCAACTCGGAGCAGTTGAGAGCAAGATCTATCGTTTCCAGTTGGGATGATATGGGGTTTGTGCCTGGAAGGAATTGCTGCTGGACGGGGTGCGCGTTCCTCAAATTTGGCCCAGTGCGAGCGCACGTGCCAGACAGAACAAGAAAGCACGAACTCGCACACATGGATATCTTTCACGTTTAACAAAGCGGAGCGATGAGCCAATGTGTGCAAGTGAAAATTGTAGCAGGGAGAATAATCAAGATGAGATGGAAATGCTGGCGCGGATGACTGTCAACGCGCAAGGAAAACATTGGCTGCCAGAGAGTTGAGACGCAGATGCAGAACTTGAGTAATTTGACTTGATAAGCAACGCAATACCGGCAAAGACAATGGTAGGGAGACAGGTGCTGCAAAGGTCAGTGACGCTCAACGAGCGATTGATGTCGAGGGAATGGTCGTCGCAACTCGAGCGGACTTCTTAGTCACCGAGCGCTTGGGCCAAATGCGGGATGGCGACGGCAACAGGAAGCCAGTGGGCAACGTTCGCCTTTGCGCCATCCATTGCATCTCACGTCCCGATGCGCCTCCGATAATGATTGTACGGTATCGACATCTGCTAGCGACTACCTTGGCCTCAATACCCTGAGCTGTCGTCTATGCGGCCTCCCATTACATCCATCTTACACCCACCACCATGCCTGGTCTTCCGTGTATGTCCCACCAGTACAGAGGCGCAGCCCGCGTATGCTGACTCTGCACAGCTACCGTAGACCTCGACGAGTGCATATCGCGGCTGTCGAAGAAAGAGCTGCTGGCCGAGTCGGTCATCGAGGCGATATGCGCCAAAACGAAGGAGCTCCTCATGAAGGAGAGCAATGTGGTGCACATCAGAGCGCCGGTTACTGTTGTTGGCGACATTCACGGCCAGTTCTTCGATATGATGGAGATTTTCAAGATTGGAGGGCCGTGTCCAGACACGAACTACCTGTTCCTTGGTATGTGGCCAGCGACTATCAATGACACGCGACTAGCCCAGCTAACGGCCTCCAGGTGACTACGTTGACCGCGGTCTTTTCTCAGTCGAGACCATTTCGCTTCTGGTCTGTTTGAAGCTGCGCTATCCACACCGAGTCCACCTTATTCGTGGCAACCATGAGTCGCGTGGCGTCACCCAATCGTACGGCTTCTACACCGAGTGCTCTCGAAAATACGGCAACGCGAATGTTTGGCATTACTTTACCGACATGTTCGACTTCTTGACGCTGTCCGTCGTCATCAACGACCAGATTTTCTGTGTCCACGGCGGTCTATCGCCCTCAATACACTCCATCGACCAGATCAAGATCATCGATCGCTTCCGAGAAATACCACACGAAGGACCCATGGCAGATTTGGTATGGAGCGATCCAGACCCAGAACGAGACGAGTTTTCACTAAGCCCTCGAGGAGCTGGCTACACCTTCGGCGCGCAAGTTGTGAAGAAGTTCCTGGAAGTGAACGCCATGTCACATATCCTGCGAGCACACCAACTTTGTCAGGAGGGCTTCCAGGTTCTTTTTGACGACAGACTGAGCACTGTATGGAGCGCCCCCAACTACTGCTATCGTTGCGGGAACATGGCTAGCGTGCTGGAGGTTAGCGACACAGGCGAGCGCTTCTTCAACGTATTTGATGCTAGCCCGGACAACGACTTACACAGAGCTGAGCAGCAGCAACAGCAAGGCAAAGAGGTGACAACTGAGTACTTCTTATGATACCCACAGTGTCGAGTTACGTGTTCTGGCATTGACATTGGCATGGCGTTTGGTGTTGCTTGTTCGTGTCGGGAACATCTTAAACGTCTCAAGCAGACATTACATAGACGATTCACCGTATCACGACCTGCGAACCTTCGGGCTCAGGCTTTTGATTGTCACATATTGGGGAGACTCATTTTCTCTTGTGACTGATTGGACCTTGTGCTTAAGAATATGTGACTCCTGTTGCAATGCTATGTATACCCCAAACCCAGACCCGAACACCATGCGCGCTCAGATGAAGCTGTGTCTGTCATCTAACGGGAAGCTGGTTCTGCCACTCAGGATCCACTTTGCTTTGCTTGAAGAAGCTCTTGCCCTTCAGCCATTGCCTGTAGGCCTTGTATCGCTTCTTCGTGCCATCTTCCTCTTCGACGTCCAGCGGGTTCTCTTTGATGTTGAGATACTCCTCGAACTCTTCAATGTCTTCCTCCGATATCTGAAACTTGCCAGGCGTTGGATACGTTAGCGATGTCTCGTCTGTGTACGAGGGATAGATGTGAGTGTATGGCGAATAATTGTGAGGGTGGGAGTTCATGCCATGCGCCCAAGAGTACGTTGGAGCGTGCGAGAATGGTGTGCCGACAGAGGCTGACGTCATAGGCCGTGAGTACGACTGAAAAGAGCGAATCGACATAACATCGGTGTCGATCCGGGGAAGGCCAGAAGGGGTCATACTAGACAAATCTGGAGAGGTTTGTGGCTCTCCCTCAGTCATGCAAAGGTATTCGTAGTATTCCATTGCAGCGGGATCATCTGCGCTTGGCATCTCGCTGCTTACGACCAATGGTAGATTCAACGGATGCTCGACATATCGTGCGTACTCATCTGCTTCAGAACTGGAGACCGTCGGGTTTATGCTGTTGTCGTAAAACTGTGCCAATGTCCATTGATTTATGAGAGACTTGTCGGCAGGCTTAAAACCGGACCGTACAGTGGAGGCTAAGCCTGTCGGCACAGACAAAGAATTCGTCATTGGTGGGAAAGAGCTCATGCCTGCAGGTGCCGATGAAGGCATATCAGTCTCGAAGTGCGGGTCTCGCAGGATCGAATGTGTGGTGGAGTTTGCCTCCGGTAAACTGAGATGAGGGTGATGCCGCCTTCGAGCCATGATGCTGCCCTGTTGCGAGTCCGTCTCGCTCACTGGATCCAGTATAGTAACGCCTTTCCGTGGCCCCTTCTTGGCAAGGTTTCGTTGAGCAGTGTGTTCTTGCTGTTTCTTGCGGGGCACAAAAGGTGATATATTCTCAACACGCGATGGCGCAAGACCGTCTCTGCTGTCCCGTGCAGCCCGGTTAGGTGACGCTAATCGAAAGGCGAAGATCTTGAGAAACGATGACAAAGCCAAAGGTCGGTAATACTCCAGCCAGTAGTCATCGCGGAAGCTGATGTTGGATTGCAGCCACTTGCTGTGCACCGTTACCAGATTAACCGGAGGCAACGCTCGTGGTTCCAGGTTCGAGGGCGTGAACCACTTATTGTAGTCCCGTCGTTGTCTTTGCAGATATGCGCGTGGGTCGGCATGGTGGAGGTAATAATCAGTTGTCAGGTCCCATAACATAGGTTGGCCTTGGTGGAAGGTGTAGTTGCCCAAGAACAGATTATACGCCTCTTGTCGTTGTGAATCGAGGAACGAATTGTGGTAGTATCGCTTGAAGCTTTCGACCATATCACGAGAGCTGCTCTGCCACTGATTGATTTTCCTGTAGGTGGCCATTGTGTTCACAAGGTGTGAACCACCGTATTGTATCGCGATGGTGTCACCGTGTCCGTGAAACATATGAGTGAACATCTCCACGCAGTCTGAATCGTACTCAACAGTGTTGCCAGCAATGACGCCAAGCGCATGTAGTTGACGGCCGAGAGCTCTCTTCCCAATCACAAATTGAGCGGCATTTGTGCGATCGAGACAATCGATACAATTCGTTCTGGCTACGCCGTTCTGTACCTGCGGCGAGCCACCAACCTCGTCTCCGTTGTGGAAGAAGCCCGTCTCGAGGAGAACCTTCTCAGCCAGGCTCTCCAAAGTACCGATGACATCTTGGCCTCGTGTTTTGGCCGCTCGGGACATATCAAAGGCCTCGTATCGGATTTTCTTGTCTTTTGGCAATGACTGGTTGAGGTAGTCGATGCAGTACTTGTACTCGTACAGAAGTTTGGACTCTCTTGGTGTACGTTCTCGCGCTTTGATTAGATTTAAAGCAATGACGGGGGCGCCATACCGTTCGAACAGATTGTCAAAATGAAGTGCTGCAGCGCTGTAGAACGGGTCCACAAGACTCAAATCGATATCGGGTTTTGGTGAAACGCCTGTGTTGTCTTGTGTCCAGTAAAGTGGTATACTGCCCCGGTGTTGCACGTAAGAAGTGTACGTTGGGTTGGTGTAGAGCCGTGGCCCGGGCGCATGAAAAGAAGTTGTGAGCGCTTCAGACACAATTTGTTCAGACTCCACATCATTGGCGACATAGCCCAGGTCGTTTGTACCTCGCTTCAAGAACCTGGCTCCTGCAAAGTGTCGAGATCGTCGGGCAATGATGGTGATGTAGATCCTGCGTCCAAACACGTCAAGAGACGACTGATCGACGTATCCGTGTATGACGGGATGACACCAATCGTAGACGTTCTTCAAGTTGGCACGTGCAGGATCCAACAGGTAGTGGTTCCATACGAACATGTCTTGATAGTCGCGTTGAAGATTCCCGTTGCTTTCGTTCATGGCTGTCCGTTCGTGTATAATATTCTGCTGGAGACTTCTGGTGACGTTGTATGAGTAGCTGAAGTAGAAGGATCTCGTCAAATCTAGATTAGCGAGACTGGCAAGAAACCTGGCTTCTTCAGGATTCTTGTCCTTTTGAAAGCGCGTGGATGATCCTGTTGTGAGCGGGATCATCTCAGTACCATCAACCTGGTAGATGTAGTGTCCGCCCAGCATTGCAACCTGAACTCGTTTGGATATCAAAAGCATGTAATAAGCATCGGTGAACCGTATAAATCCAAGCAGACCCCAAGTGCTACACTTGAGCTTCAAGCCACCGGTACCTTTGTTACCATCCTGGATAGTGCCCAGAAGTCTGAACATCTCTTTTCTGTTGTACACTATATCATCTTCGAAGATGTTCAAAAGACCAGGCGGCGATGTTCGATCAATTTTAAGCACCCGATATTGCTGCTCCATGATGTCTGCTCCGATAAGGTAGAACCTCGTGCTTGTTTCATAAAGTGAGAACTTGTGCATCCTGCTAATACCATTCTCACCAACTTTCTGGTACGAGACATCTTTTGCTTTGTGTACGGTTGCTGGGCTTGCAGGTCTCTGGAAACTCATGCCCACAGCGGGATCCTCCTCTTCGCCGCCAAACTTGATCGATTCAACCTCTGCACGCGGCTGCCCCACCCCGGGGAGTTTGTCCAAATCGGCCTCCGGCTTGAAACTGTTCGGAGGAGCCTCGTCTTGTGGTAATAGTTCAGGGCTGGCAGCGACCGAGGGTGCCCGATCGTACTCTTCTGATTTCTCGTGAAGACTCTCATGTGACGTTGTCGCTTTGGGATTCGCTGAGCTTGCACGCTCGCGCAGCTCCGGCCTCGTTTTTGAAGAATCCATGATTTCGAGTCAGGAAGAGGGGGAACGAAGGTAGCGAGTGTAGTTCGAACAAGCCTGTGTTATGTGGTCCAGCTCATGGCTACGCTTTGGGGTGAAGACCTGCGTCCGCAAGAGCGAGGATGGGTGAAATCAAATCGCGCAAACGATTGTTCATCAACCTGCGCACCAGAGGTAAGGGCCACGAGCAACTCGGGCAGGACTGGTAAATGCTTGCAGTGCGGCTGCGCATTCGCAGTATTGCACGTGTATGGCTAGTGCGTCATCATGTAGCACGGATGAGCTTGGCGCGCTCAGACCTGTGGACAGTGACCAGCACCACCTCTCGATGCACGTGGTACAATACAATCAACAACATCCTTCATCACACAAAAGCCGCGACCTCGAAGTGCGACCGAGCTTTCTTCTCCCATGACGAAGTCATACACGTAGTTGTGCACTAGACGAGGAGACGACGCTTAACATCTAAACATGCGGGCCGCTAGGCAACACGCTGCGCCGTAGTGTACAACCGCACAGATTGCAAACATGGGTCAAGGGTTCTCCCTCACTACCCTTTCAGCTGGCACCGCCAATATTGACGTACCGGAGCTGGCTGATCTGCAATATGAGAAATCTTTGGGTGCTGCTCGATTTATGAAAGCTGTGCGGGCCCGGCACAAAGATGGACTTGTTGTTGCACGCGTGGTGATGAAGCCTTATGCGCAATTCAACTTTGAGACATATGCGAAGCGACTACTTCGTAAGCATTGCTCAAGTCTGTCCAGTTCATCTTGTCACTGACCTCATTACAGACGAACGCAAGGAGTTAGCAGGAGTTCCGAACGCTTTGCCGTACCACCGAATCATTGAAACAGCTGCTTGTGGCTACCTTGTTCGACAGTACGTCCACAGCTCGCTGTACGACAGACTGAGTACACGGCCGTTTCTAGAGGAGATCGAGAAGAAATGGCTGTCTTTCCAGCTCTTGTCCACTATACGAGATTGTCACGCCAAGAACATCTATCACGGCGACATCAAGACCGAAAATATCCTTGTCACATCGTGGAACTGGCTCTATCTGACTGACTTTTCGTCTACATACAAGCCAGCCCATCTTCCCGAGGACAACCCTGCAGACTTCTCGTTCTATTTTGATCTCTCTGGCCGGCGCACATGCTATCTGGCTCCTGAGCGATTTCTGGCTTCTGGCCAGCAACCCGAAGGGGAGGGAAGTGTGAACTGGGCTATGGACGTCTTCAGTGTTGGCTGCGTCATCGCTGAGTTGTTTCTTGAGGCACCTATCTTCTCCCTGAGCCAGCTTTTCAAGTATCGGCAGGGCGAGTACAACCCGGAACAGACCCACCTCGGCAAGATACAGGACTCACACATTCGCGAGCTCGTTCTTCACATGATTCAAGTAGACCCCAATTCCAGGATGTCGGCCGATGACTACTTGACGCATTGGCGGGGCAAGGTTTTTCCGGACTATTTCTACGGGTTTCTCCAACAGTACATGTTCTCTATCACCGATCCATCTTCTGGACGGAAACCCGTTACGACAACATCTGAGCACCTTGGGGAACCTGATGAGCGGATTGATCAGGTCTACAACGACTATGACAAGATATCCCACCTGCTGTCAAGTAGTGAGGGTAAGGAGCTTGTCAAACCACGACACCTACCACCTAAACCGAATTCAAAACTGTTTCCGCTACATATTGATATTCCCAACTACCAACATCAAGCTTCGCCGGCACAAAGTTTAACACAGGATGACGGCAATCTGGTATTCTTGACAATTGTAGTGTCATGCATGCGAGGGACAGCCCGTGCATCTGCTCGTGTCCGGGGCCTGGAGCTCTTGCTGGCTTTTTCAGAGCGCTTGACCGACGAGGCAAAACTTGATCGTGTCATACCTTATGTCGCTCAATTACTCAATGATAAGTCTGAGCAAGTAAGGATTACCGCTCTGAGGTCTCTGACTCAAATCCTTGCGATGGTTCAGGTGGTATCTCCGATCAATGCCTACATCTTCCCGGAGTATGTCTTACCACGATTGGAATCATATCTCCCCGATTCCTCGTCTGCAGCAAACCCTCTGGTCCGAATGCAGTACGCATTATGCGTTGGAACGCTGGCAACTACCGCTGCTAGATATCTCGATATGATCCAGGCATTACGAGCAGACGGTGCGCTCCCCGCTGCGGATCCAGAAGCCGAAGACAGCCTGTCAACTTCTGCGCACCGCAATCGCTTCGATGCTGATCGCCAGAACCTACTTGAAGCATTTGAGAAGCATACTAAAGCCCTATTGACAGACCCTACAACATCTGTCCGCCGCGCCATGCTTCGATCTGTTTCTGATCTCTGTGTTTTCTTTGGGAGTCCACGTGCAAACGATGTTGTACTGAGCCATCTTAACACATATCTCAACGACCCCGATTGGATGCTGAAGTGTGGCTTCTTCGAGGCTATTGTCGGAGTGGCTGTCTTTGTTGGCGGAGCAAGCTTGGAGGGCTACATTCTCCCGCTCATGGTACAGGCATTGACCGATTCGGAAGAATTCGTTATTGAAAGAGTCCTGCGTGCTCTTTCTTCAATGGCTGAGCTTGGATTATTTCAGAGGTCCAAGACGTGGGAGCTGGTTGACATTGTTGCACGGCTCACAATGCATCCTAACTCCTGGATTCGTGAGGCGGCTGCGCAATTTGTATCGAATGCATCGAAGTATCTCTCGGTCGCTGATACGCACAGCATCCTGATCAATTTGATCAAGCCGTACCTGAAGGTTATACCTTCCGATTTCACACAAATGCGCATCCTCGAATCTCTCAAAAAGCCATTTTCAAGACTGCTCATGGAGATGGCCTCCAATTGGGCCATACAAGCACAAAAAGGATTATTTTGGAGCTCTGCGAGACAGCAACAGACTTTCACGTTCGGGTCTACAGAAGAAACTCTTCCTGCATTCTCAGGCCGAGAGCTAGATGCAAAGGTGCTCTTGAGGATACAGAAGAATGCGGAAGACGAGGTTTGGTTACAGAAGTTGCGTAACGCGGGCATGACAGCCGAAGACGATTTTAAACTTGTTGCTTTGCGAGAGTTCATATGGCGCGTTGTCCATCGGAGACGATCTGACAGCCTCGCATCAAGTCCCACGAAGTTCAATAATATCGTAACGCTAAAGGACCTTGGCATCAACGCTCTCACTGTCATATTCGACGAGAACGTGCAGCACGCTGTCAATCAAGACCGAAAGACTACTAAACAAGCGGATGTAGGGGACCGACCCCGTACTCTACAGGACGCGCTTCTGGATGCATCCAGTACGGATGTCGATGCTCTAGCATCTAGGATGCCTCATGCACACGGCCAAGCCGAGCGCTTAGCACGGGAGGAGCGTGGCGGGCGACGTATATCAATGTCGCCTCGACCATCTCCTGCAATCCATGGACGGGGTTCGCCGTCGTCCGATGTCGATATTCGAAGGAACTCGCTGCAGATACCTAACAGTAGTTCACCTACGCAATCTCACATTGGATCACTCGGTGCGGGCGACCACGTGCACAGTTTACAGCATCGCAACAGTGCCTTGAGTCTACTGAGCAAGAAAGAGAACAAAGCGCTTCCGGAAATCGGGACAACTTCTGCAAACGCATTTGGCAAAGTCGACGCAGCACATGTGCGAGACACGTCTCGTCAACGGCCGCCAATGTCACCACTTGCAGTTGAAAAGCCGCATCGGAGTTCTTCGCAAGTCCGTTTTAGAAACGCGCACAACTACACTGGCAATGATCCGGCGATATTAAAGCTCCTCGATTCTATGCTACTTGAGCGCTTCCCTTCGAATGAGATTGAGTTTGGACCCCAAATCCAGCCTTCGCTTAGGAAATCACCCATCCGGTACAAAGACGCCCGTCAGTCAGCCTCGGGTGTTCCTTGGAGACCTGAGGGCTCCCTGGTCGCGACCTTCAGCGAGCACAATGCCGCTGTTACCCGGATCTTGGTGTCTCCGGATCAGGGGTTCTTCATAAGCGGTTCCGATGACGGCACAGTCAAGATTTGGGATACCTCGCGCCTGGAGCGAAATGTGACGCGACGATCTCGACAGACATACAAGCTTGGTGATGACGTGAAAGTTACCAGTCTAGTTTTTGTCGAGCAAACCTACTCCTTTGTAGCTACTGGTAATGACGGTAGCGTTCACGTTGTGCGAGTGGACTACCTCCAGGGTCCTGAAGGGACAGCCAAGTTTGGCAGGCCTCGACTTCTTCGTGAGTATCAGCTGCCTCAAGGCGACCAAGCAGTTTGGTCAGAGCACTACACCGAGGATAGCAAATCTGTTTTGCTACTTGCTACCAGTACCTCAAAAGTCCTGGCGATTGATCTGGGAACAATGAAAGAGCTCTACGTCCTGAAGAATCCACTCAACCATGGAACGCCGACTTGTTTCTGCGTGGACAAGAAAGCGCATTGGCTGTTGTTGGGAACGTCACATGGTGTGTTGGATCTCTGGGATCTTCGCTTCAAATTACGCCTTAAGGCTTGGGTCTACAGCGGTGCCTCACCTGTACATCGACTTCTTCTGGTGCCATTGCCAGGTCGGAAGTTAAAGCAACGACTGTACATCGCCGGTGGCAGTGGGCAAGGCGAGGTAACCATGTGGGATTTGGAGAAGCATATTTGTGAGCGCGTCTATCGCATCGGTGGCGGCAAAGAAACAGGCTTGGAGAGCACTCTCCTCACTGATCTTGACGAGGAAAAGCCAGGCGGTATGCTTGGTCGCTTCGCAACCGCGCTAGAGCCTACCGCGAATCAGAGTGCAGATCGTGGCATTCGTGCGCTTGCCGTGCATACGCAGGCTGTAGACGACAAGGGAGATGCAAGGCACACATTCATCCTGACGGCAGGCCCTGATTGGAAGATCCGGTACTGGGATACGTACAAGCCGGAGGCTTCTTTGATAGTTAGTGGTCTGGACGCCGACGAAGCAAAGCCACAGTTCCTGGTCAGCCAACCAGGTGTTGAGACTACAGTGGTCACTGAACTCTCATCGCAACCCCAGCCTCAGGTGTCGAGCGGAAGAGAGAGCAAGAGCTCGCCTTCCAGTAAGAAGACTGCCCCCAAACCATCGCGGACTGGCTTGATCTCCCAACAGCAGCAGCAACTCCTCAAGTCCCATTTAGACAAGATCATGGATGTGGCTTTGGTCGAACAGCCATATGGCATGGTCATCTCTGCTGATCGGTCAGGTGTTATCTACATGTTCATGTAGAGATTTTTCAAGTACATTGGCAATACCACAATCATCTTTTTATCGAGATTCAGCTTGATTTGCAACGAACACTTGACTATGCAATGACCTGCATCATTCACGATATCCATCCCCCGCGATGCCGGGTCTCCAGCGATGATGTTGCTTTCACAGCGCCATCTCTTGGAGCAAGCCCCCACTGCGCCAACATTCTTAACGTCCTTTGTTACAAGGTATCGATTACAAGTCAGTATCCGCTCCAGCAGTGCTGGTTTGCATGTGCAGGGCGCCATGGTGATTCATACCTGTCGAATGTCGTTGCGCCAAGATAATTGGAACATTTCCAATTCTATTGATCAAGAAAAGAAGCAAAATTTAGGGGACGATCGATTTCCAGCATATCTCATGCGTTTTGTGTCTGCGATAGTGCGATCTGGAGTGTTCGTCTTTTTGTGCTGCTTGCTTTAATATAGCGGCTGTAAGATTAGATTTATTAGATGAATCGAGCTAGAGCTTGAGTTTAGTGTGGAAACCAATCTCATTATGGTTGTATCGTATTCTATACTTGTACCGCTGCAGAACACTTCTATTTGTTCAAAGTGGCCTTTGCGCTCGGTACTTCATCGTCCTTCTTCAAGATGTTGGGCAGCGGTCCAACGGGCGTGATACCGAAGGGGTTGATTTGCCCGTGACTCTGAGTGTAATGGTTTCGAATGTGCTCGAACTCTGTCGTCTCACCGAAAGCCTTAGGGTAGTCCCAGTACAGGTGCCTAACCCAGCGATGGAGGTGTGGGTAGCCAGAGCGGACTTTTGTATATTAGCTCTTGTACTTCTTAAGGAGCAAAGACTTCCACTTACTATCGCGGATGTTGCACTTGAAATGCTGTACGTAAACCGGATCGAAGCGGACGATCGTCGTGAAGAGACGGACATCAGCCTCTGTAACATGTGGTGAAGAAAGGAGATACGGTGTAGAAGAATCGGCGAGAACCTTCTCAACGCGATCCAGGGACTTAAAGAGTGTGGTTACGTTCTTCTTGTAGGCCTCCTCCGTTCTGATTTTGTTAGCCTGCCCCCGGCACCCAAAGGCAAGTAAGACCTACGTAGCAAAACCAGACTTGTACACCCCGTTGTTGATGTCGTTATAGACCCAATCGTTCAACTCTTCGATGTCTTTCTGCAGGTCTTTGGGGAACAGATCCACCTTCTTGTACTCGTCTGCAATCAAATCATCGAACTCGGTGTAGAGCATACGAATAATTTCACTACTCTCGTTGCTAACAATGCGATTTTGCTTTTTGTCATACAGAGTTGGTACTGTAAAACGTCCCTCGTAGTCCGGATTCTGCTCGAAATAGATATCGCGCAGGTGAGTGTAGTCGTTGTGTAGGGGGTCGGGTGTTACATTCTCGCCAGGCAACTTCTCGTCGGGCGTGGCAAAACGCCAGCCCTTCTCAGCCATATGCCAATGCACACTAGTGAATGTGATGATATCTTGAAGGCCTTTGAGATTGCGAACGATCAGGGTGCGGTGCGCCCAAGGACATGCGTAGGACACATAGAGGTGGTAGCGGCCCTTCTCGGCAGGAAATTCAGCGCCAGGCTTGTTCTCTATGAAAGAGCGGAAGACGGATTGCTGGCGCTTGAATTCTCCGGACTTGTCCTTTGGGTCCACCCAGTTCAGAATTGAGTCTTTTTTGTCCATTGCGGATGGAATTGCGTTGTACGAAAATGCGCGGGTCGACGCAATTGTCCTGACAACGTTATGGAGTGATGGCCTGAGGTGCGAGATCGCAGAGAACATGAAACTATTACGGCTTGCAAATTGCGGTTTGCGATTGTGTGCAATGTACGTTCGAGGGACCAATGTTTATATATTAACGATGTCATTGAAGCTCCAAGCTCCACTAGCGCAATCAGCTCGCTTCCGTCATAGCTCTTGCCCCTCCACGGCTTTACTCAGCATTGGAAAGCTTTACTAACCCCAGACGCTGGGATCATGACGAAGAAATTAGTAACACGGCCTTTGCGCGCATGGCAACGGGAGTAGTTCGAAGCTGCAGTCGAGCAAACCTTGTAACGACATGACATACCGTTCAGATGAAGATGCGAGGCGTTGCCTGATATCATTCTGGGTATCTACCTGTTCTGCAAGCTCAAACATGCAAAGCACCAAAAGATTGCCCGTCTTGTGCCCACTCCAATGCGCCGAATACATATGCTGCGACCTCGTGTTGCGAATCGAGGCTTCTCGTCGTTAAAGAAGTGTTGTACCAACATTTCCCAGCGTCTGTTTTGTGACTTCGTCCCTGACTTGCCCAACCTTCTTTGCTGAGTCCAGAATGGCACCTTCAATCGCCTTCAACGCTTCAACGAGTTCGCGGCGCTGGTCGCGGGGTGCACTTCGGCTGCCGGTCAGCTGTTGGGCTTTCTCTAGTGTGCCAGCCTCCATGGTGCGGAGGTGTCCCTCAATCTCGCGAATCTGTCGCTGATATACATCAAGCGTACGTCCGAGCTCGCCTGTTCGGCGGTTGAAGTATCCCATCAGGTCAACAGGTTTTGTTGGGTCGTCCTCGTCAAGGGCCGCGGTCGCTGGAGGCTTCGCACTCGATGCTGTGAGATTCGTGCCATTCCTGTAGTGGAATTGTGCCGGCAGTCGCTGGTTCTCGATAGCACGGAAACTCAAAGTCGCGTCCGCAGCGTCCTTCTTGACAAGTTCTCGCAGGTAAGAAATGTTGGCAGAATCATTGTCGATGCCCACTTCAACTGTCGACAGGAATTCTTCAATGTAAGCAACATCGGGCGCTATTGTCGCTATTTCTTTTTCGCTGTTGGGTAGAGTCTCGCGAATTTGGCTGCAATACCCAATCTTCCGCTGAATGCCCTCGTCGAAAGCTTGTATCTGCTGTTGAATTTCTGGAGCCAGATCGTTGAACCGCGTTGTACCCCGTATAGTGTCGAGCCCAATGTTCACCGCTTGTGTGCTGCCACCCATCTGGCCACCTCCCAGCGTCGAGCCACCAAGTGTACCTGCCCTTTGCGGAGGGTTCATCGTACCGCCGAATAGTGAGTTACTTTGCTGTGGCTGGGCTTGCTGCATCGAGCCAAAGAGCGAGGGATTTGAGGTAGTCTGGTTCTGTTGTGTGTTGGTGTTTCCGAACAAAGAGGGTGTTGTAGAGGTCTGTTGTGTGGATGCGCCGCTAGAAGATACCATTAGCTTCGTCTCGATATGATGGAGCGATACACATACAACAGCGAAGGCTTTGCTTGTTGTGCGCCTCCAAACAGTCCCACGGATGGCGCTGCTGCCGGCTGTGTGCTAGCTCCCAAGGCGCCGCCGAAAAGACCACTGCTTGCTGGCGCCGACGACTGGGCGGTGGAAGAGCCAAAGAGGCCGCCTGTTGCAGGCGCAGGTGTAGCAGGCTTGTTCATGTTGCCAAAGAGACCTCCAGAAGCAGGCTGAGTTGACGCAGGCTGTGTTGATCCGCCGAAAAGCCCTCCAGATTGGCCAGGTTGTGCTGCGGTTGAACCAAAGAGACCGCCGCCACTTGCAGGTTGTGAGGTTGCTGTGGCAGTGGCATTGCTTCCGCTGAACATGGTCAGTATTTTGAAGTGAAAGGCGCCGCCGCGGCCCTGGTCATTGCGCCTGCAGTATCCACATGGTGTACATGGCAATGCAGGCGGCCGTTCAGCAACGTGAGCAAGACATACAAAAGACCGCCACCGGTGTTGATGCTCAGAGAGTTGGAGCGCCCAAAGCCTGCCATGTTGTCTCGAGTCGCGACTTTTTTAACCTGGGCGCGATGGTGGGTGATTGGTGCGGATGGTCAATATAGTAGCAATTGTATCCCAAAACAGATCGCGGGCTGATCCTTGGGTTCTTTGCTGTGGCCGATGCCCGTTCGAGTGCAGGTTGGTGGTCGTTGTCTTGTATACAAAGTGTTGTTGATGGCGCGCGACCTCCGCAGCATGCAAGCTACAAACGCACGGACGGATGTAGTTACCATTTCATTCAACTACACGACGCGCCTCTTCGATATACCTCACCAACTTTGCCGGAAATTCACGCGCCTCTGACTCAACCTGTGGCTAAAAATAATTCTACGCCGCTTCCCGCACCCGTAAACAGAGTCTGTACGCCGCGCTGTAGAAGCTGCTTCTCAAAACAATGGACGAAGAAGACGATGATCTTTATGGCCCCTCTGAGCCAAGTACCGAGACGAAGAAGGAAGCTAAGAGAGAGGATGGCGCCTCGAGTGGCGACGAACCTATGGATGAGGGCGCAGATTCAGGCGAAGACGAGGACAGCGACTCAGTATGTCAGGAAGCTTACATGAAATAGCTGGACTGACAATACCGCAGGACCTTGAGTTCATCATAGACAAGCCGGCAACAGCCACGCAAAAGCCTGCGGCGTAAGTGGATACACCGCAATTCTCTCAAACGTACTGACTGCTTCCGCAGCGCTCAACAATCACAAGAATCGAAAGCTATAAAGATCGAGGCTCCACCCCAATCAACGTCCACACCACAACCGCCATCCGCACAGCAAGCACGACCTGCGCCCGGGACTGCGCCGCAAGTCTCCCAGATATCAGGCCAAGGCTACCCAGCTCTCCATACATCGAATGTCGACGTGAATGCCAACCCCACCTACCCTGGGCTCAACAAGCCCCTGCTCCAAATAGACCTCGACGCTGATCTCGCCGAGGAGCACAAGCTTTGGCGTCGTCCGGGCGAAGATCCCTCGGACTACTTTAACTACGGGTTCGACGAGTTCACGTGGGAGACGTACAGGCTGAAGCAGCAGCAGATGAGCCAGACAATACAACAGCAGAAGCAGGAAATGGCCCAGATGCAGCAGATGATGTCAGGCGGTATGCCTGGCATGCCGCCGATGCCTGGCGGTGCTGGGCCGCCGGCTGGGGCGCCGCAAGGCCCTGGAGGCATGAATGGGATGGGTGGAATGCCTCCGGGAGGCATGGACGAGAACCAGATGCAAATGATGATGCAGCAGATGGCGAGCAGCGGCATGGATCCGAGTCAGATGGATTTCGCGACCTTCATGCAGATGGCAGGCGGTGGTATGGGCGGACCTGGTGGGCCAGGAGGGTTCGGAGGTGGGCAACAGGGAGGAGGCTTTCAGCAAGGACATCAGGGTGGCGGGGGGAGAGGTGGCAGAGGAAGGGGGAGGGGGTGGTGAATGGGCCGGAGTTCTCACAGCGTTTGGCGCTCTGTGTACAACATTACGATACCAAGGAGGTCTTTGCGAAGGACGATGGCAAAATTGCAAACAACATGTTCAGATAGAGCCTGATGTGTTGAATTCTTTCTAGTATCCCATGCTTGGTTCCATTACCGATATCGCTCGGACATTTCCATAGCCCAGGCAGCTAGGTGGTAGCGTTTTGGGCTGCTGTTTCGGCCACATGAAGCGGCTATCGCTCCTGTTGGGCTTTCTTCTCTTGATGGCTACGAGACAGCTTCCAAGCTGCCGCTTGAGCCATTCCTCGTCTCAATTGCATTCAATTCGTTCCTCGCGATGGCGCAGCTGCAGCTCAAGTCTCCATAGCCTCTCCGCCCTCTAAGATATGTGCGGGTATCTTGCCTTCCGCAAACTCCTTCTCCAGCCTTGCCATCTCCGCCAGAGAGCTCGCAGCCTGAATAGCAGCGCGCATCCTCCTCTTCTCGTCATCAGTATAAATGCGGTCTTTGTTGTACGACGAATCCGCGCCGTTTGTACTCGGTACCACGAATCCCTTGGACTTGACGCCCATGATCTTTGTTGCTAGCTCAGATGGCTCTTCTGCTGTGCCGAACAGCTCCTCTGCCTTTTTGCGCTCCACTGTTGTGACCCTGGCGAAGTCCAGATATCGCACGGAGGGGCATCGCCAGATCACCCAATACCGGTAGTTCTGCTCAATGTCAATGTGGTTCCGCATGCGCTGTGACTAGTGGCGCAAATTGACGTACCTCCTTAGACGCCACTGGGTTGCCAATCGCACACAGAAACACAAGCTTCTTGAAACCAGCAAGCGCATCGAGATCAGCGAGCTCGGTGAGGCGGTTCTTCGTGAGGACTAGAGTCTGTAGGTTCGGGATGCTCGTCGAGAGGTTTAGTTGAATATTTGAGATGCGGTTCTGCCCAAGAAAGAGTGTACGAAGGCGGGGTTGCAGGGGGAAATTGCCGAGTTGCGCGATGTCGTTGTCGGTAAGGTCAATTGCGTCGTTGTCCTGCGAAGAGTCTTAGCACAAGTGTTCTTGCTCTCTAGACCTCTACATCCTTACCCTTGCTGCGCCCATGTTCTCAATAGCGGAGATCTTATGGCCTACAATTTACAGATATTGATATCAATTCAGCTCGCAAGTGTAGTATCTGCTCTTAACAACGCACCTCGTAGATCGAGCTCACGCTCCGTGAGACAGTTGATAAAAGAGAGGGAGTTGTTGATCAGGTCTGTTGTTAACCTCATGTTGGCGGTGCTGACGCGGTATCAGGAAGGCGATCGGTGTGTTGGGTGTACGGTGAGGGCGTGGTGGCTGCTCGTTGGGTCTGGAGACTGTCTGGCGCAGATGTCGCGATTATAGAAATTCCCCGGGTTGCAACTGCCAAGGTCTACTCTAGCGCGATTCTTCAGCCCTACGAAGAACGCACGCACTTCATTTACCTGCAATTTCACCTCCATAGCAAACACAACTGCTTTGCTGAAGAGAAAGTGAAGCTGCTAAAATCACTGTCTCATGCAGGGACTGCGACCTGCTCACTGGCTCAGCATGACGAAAAACAAGTTATAAAAGTGGTATAATCGCTCAACTATATCGAGATCATGCATCGCTTGAACGCATCAGAGAATCCAGACCGTCTTATCATGCATACTTCGTCCGAGTGTCCTCATTCGACCTCAGACAACCACCTCCGCACGCCTTCTTTGAGCGAAGAGTCGGTGTATGTTCTCGGGTTTACCGTCCTGACGCTCCTCTCCTCTCCACCCTCTCCTTCCTTCTCGCAGCTCCGCTCCGCCGTGACATTTTTCACGACAGTCTCCAGAGCATCGAAGATGACCCCTTTGCAGTCCGTCTGTGGAACTTCAGTAACATGTGTTCCACCTCCTGCGCCCGTGACATCTGAATCTGCTCGCGTGTTTCTCCTCCCGCGACGAGATGATGAGCGTGAAGATTGGTTTGAGCTGACACGGGTGGTATCGCCGGAGCGCGCAAGAACGCGATCGATCCCTTCAATAAGCACAGCATCAAAGTCCATGATAGCCTCCTCGTCGAATTTTTCAGCTAGGTGAATCTCCGTTGGCATCGGAGCCACAGGACTGGAAGTGTAGGGATTGCCGTATTGCGAACGACCCGGTGGCATGCCTGCTACACCAGGCGTAAGCGCTGTGGGCTGGAAGGTAGGAGCAGGAATGAGGCGCACAAGACGGCGCAGGCTGAGACGTTTGATGCTGAAGGAGCGCGTATCAGCCACAAGGGCAGAGCAGACATCAACCCAACGTTCCAGAGGCCCCGTCTCCACAGAAGGTGTTGTAGCAGAGGTCATTGGCGTTGGCTCAGCTGACATGGCGCGTTTGATATCTCGCTCCAAGGAGGCATAGGGTTTGATGGCCTGTATGGCAAAGTCGGGATGGAACTGTGATAGCCATCCTGCCGCGTTCACGGGCTGTTCGGGCTCGTGAGATGGCATGGACAGTATAGACGATTCGCCAAAGCTGGAGCCGTGCTGGCTTCCAACCGAGCCTGCTCCGCCAAACAAAGGCGACTGGAGGGGTGAGCCGAAGTCAGGGAGCGCAATGTCAACATCGATTACACCGTCTTTCTCATTGACAGACAGTTTGAGTTGCGAATCGTGAGTCTTTGGCCTTTCAGGGATAGGCCGTGCTGCTGAGGCCGGGAGGCCGCTTGATGTGTTGATTGGGTAGGTTTCAGGCAGCCCTTTCGTGACAGAGTTTGCGCTTGTACCGGGCGTATCGTAGGCCTCTGCATCTCCAAAAACACCATCGTCCATAGAAAGCTCCTGCACCATTTGCTCAAGTTGTGATCTCGGTCGTTCTTGTCCTCGAAACCCAACGCCGTCGTCCGTGGTCTGGAGATAGCTACTGCCGTCTGTGGAGGAGTCGCGCCTTCCTCCACTCCAAAAGTTCATGAATCCGCTCCACCGGCTGTTGTTGCTTGACTCGTTGCTTGCAATGCTGGTCTGGCCTGTCCCGCTCCTTTGCAACGTGTTGATCAGGTTTGCTGATGCTAAGCTGTCGCTGCTCTCTGGTCTGTAATCGATCATTGGCCCACCGGACCGTGTCCTGGGCAATGTGAAATGCGCGACTGGTATGGTGCTTTGAGGCGCAGCAGTGGATGGTAATGTGATAGAACTCATGTTTGGACCGACACCTTCAGACATGGAGGGAAGGACGAGACTCGTGCGTACTGAATGAGTGGAAGACCGTCGCGAATGCGTCGGTGGTCTCGCAGCATCTGGACCGTCAACGATTGCTGATACGGAGCGTTGGTGGGACATGTTCATCGGTGTTGCGTCTGCATTGCTGGAGGGGCTTGGTTGCACTTGTATGTTGGTCATACTCTGCTTCTCGCGTGGCCGGCGGTTGATTTGACGCCGCAACGACTGCTTCCTCGAGGGCGGCATGTTGGTTGGTGGAGACTGCGAGTATGCGCGATGTGAAGCAGAGGTGCCTGGACGCACTATGTTGATGGCATCGCCAATGACGGGGGCGTTTGGAGGCAGAAATGCCGCAAGCAGATAGATGAGCCTTCTCGCCGCCATCTTGTCTGGAGACACAATGATGGTCCGGTTCGATATCACAATGTTCTCGCCGACAGCGGCTTTCTGTTGTTCTCGATGGCGTTTGCGAGCCCATCTGGGCCCGAGGACACGGAGCCACTCAGTATGGTTGCCAAGGAAGGCTGTGAGCAGATTGAAGAAGAAAAAGTTCTGCTCCCGTTTGCCAGCCCACCGGCCAAGCCATCTTGCTTCCTCACGCCAGACCCCCCACTTGCCCTGGCCTGTCAAGACGCGGGGTATGCGCATGCCACTGACGACTCGGTTGCCAGTCAACTCTGTTGCAGCCTGTATTTGTTTGTCTAGCATAAGGGCGTTGGACTGCAATCGGAGAGGGGGCCTGCGCCCTGGTTGAGGGCCTTCTCGAACGCTGGCCCGAGAGGGCGCCCGGCGATGCTGGGGATGATCGGGCGGCGTTATGGCAACGGGCGCTTTGAAATGGGCGGAGATGCGCTCCTGGACGACATGTTGAAGGCTTGTAAGGGCGCGCATGATGACATCCCAATGCTGGCCCACGACATCTACACGGTCGTCGACGTGGCTGCTCAGAGCCGAGGAGACAAGCGAGTCGGCGCCGGGGTTCGAGTCGATGAAGGCCCAACCTGCACGCCGGTCTGAGTCGAGAGAGGAAGCAAGTGAGTCCTGACCAGGTGCCGAGGTAGACAGATGACCTGGAGGCTTGGGTGCAGGGCGAGCAACGGGAGACTGTGCGATTGGTAGGTGCAGGATGATGGTGATGGCGTACATGGGCGTCTTGCGAGGCTGGTGCAAATGTGTGGGCTTCTGCGATGCAGCCTTCGTGTTTGCTGGGGGGAACGGGAAGCCAGTGCCGTGTGGCTGTGGCTGGGCGGTGGGTGCATTGGTTGGCGTGCGGACTTCGGTGTAGTCGTCTGGGCTCGGGACGGAGAACATGCGCGTGATGAAGATGGTCCGGCGTTTCGGCTCCTTGGGCACAGTGTCGGCGGAGCTGGCGCGGGGGAGGTTGGTGGGCAGATTCGCAGGCGTGAAGGACTTGGCCAAGTTGCTCCTCCTGCGGAAGCCGTCAGCGCGTCCCAGCGAGCCCGGCACGTCGTGGATACTCGGGGTCAGGGCGCTGGGCTCTGGCTTGGTCTCGAGCGGGACAATGTGCATCTTGTTCGAGTTGCCGCGGTACGTCATGCTCGTGCTGCCGAACATGCACTCGAGGCAGGTGTTGACCAGGTCCGACGACTCGCGGGCGCGCGCCTGGGCGTGAGCGTGGGCCTGGGCCTGGGCCTGGGCCTGGGCCTGCAGGTGGGCGTGCTCGTCGATGTTGGGCATGGACGAGATGGAGGAGCCACGGGTGCGGGTGCGTGCGAAGCTGCTCACGGCGGGCGAGCGCGGCGTGGCCTCGGCGGCGAGCGAGGTGCGGCGGGCATGCAGGCCTCCAAAGGCTGAGGCAGGGCCCGGGGCAGGACTGGCGGCCGCTGGACCCGCGGCTCCAAAGCCGCCGCGAGCGCGCGTGTGGGTGGGCGACTCGGCGCGCGGCGGGGCGGGCTTGCTGTCGAACAGCACCGTCTTGGCCATGTGGGCAAAGTCGTCCTGGGCGATGATGATGCGCACGTCGCGCGGGAACTCGAGGTCGATCTCAGGCAGCGGCCCGTCGTGGGCGCTGCCAGACGTCTGCGGTGCCGCCTGCAGCGGGTACGGCTGCCCGTCGGCGGCGAGCGACGAGCCGTACAGCAGATGGCGCGTGTGGGCTTCTTCCACGGCGCTGTCCAGCAGGCCGCCGGCGGGGTGCGAGGCATTGGGCTGGCTCCCCTTTCGCCCGCTGAAGAACTGGCCGATCATGCTGGTGGTGGCGGGCGGGCGTTGCGCAGGCTGCGGTCGTCCATGCGTCTAGCGGAGGCCCTCGTGGCATGCGCAGTGGCGGCGGCAGCGCGGGCAACACATGGCACAGGGCGCTGGAGGGGTGCAAGAGTCGGGGCGTCGACGTCGACGTCGACGTCGCGTGTGACGGGCGGCCGACGAGGCGAGGCGAGGCGAGGCGAGCAGAGGGATGCGTCGGACATGTGCTGTGGGGCTGCGGGCGGCGGGCTGCGGGCGGCGGGCGGCGTTGCCATGCTCGGCGGCGAAGAACCTTGTTTCTTGTGAGCGATCCTCTGGATAGCTCTCACAAGTGACTACACGCTATCAGGCTATTCAAGTCAAATCTCATTTGCATTCTGTAGCCATCATGACAAGCCCGTGCCGGCACTTCCCTGGCTGTCCTGTCTCCTTGGCACGCTCCCCGCGGCACTGGACTCAGCAATGCTGCCCCTCTTGCCAAGTGTCGACATGCTCCCTTCACTGCCTTGCCGTCTTCCCGCGATGCCGCTGGTGTTGCTAAACGCCATCTCGCTTATGCCTCCAATGCGTTCGCTTCTCGCCATCACGCCAGCCCCCAGTGACCAGTCTCGGCTGGCAGGGCTGGCCTCGCGTATGCTGATTGCTGGCGGTAACCCCAGACTTGGAATGTTGTTGTCGAGCACAGGCATGATGCGAGGGGACGGCGATGGTGCTTGTCTGAATGCTTCGTTGTAAAACTGCCCAAGGAGGGCCGCATCCGAACAAAATGCTTCCAGCTCATCCTTGACCTGCTCAGGCGTCTGCGTCGTCCATGTTGTGGCTGCTGGCTGGGCTGCTGCCTGCTTCTCCAACGCCGTATGCAGCAGACTCGAATCCTGCACCGGTCTCGCCAGAGGACTGGAGAACGGGCTCCGATGTGGGTTGCCACGTTCGATGGCGGGTGTAGATGGTATCCTGCTGCTTTGACTGCCATCCGTCACAACTTTCTTGTGTTCATGGAGGTCCAGCGGCCTGATCCGGCTCATGTCTTTGGCGCGGTTGTGCGCAAGGCGATTGGCTAGCACCATCAAGTGGCCGTCTTCTGTGATCTGAGCAAGCAAGCCCCCGCTCCTGTGTATGAACTGCGTGTACTTGTAATCTGGGTTGCCCCACGAGTACGTCACGTCAATGTCAGGTGGAAATGCGCCCGCAGCTTCCATATCCAGCACAAAGTTGAGCTTGCGAAGCAACGCTTTATGATATGCAAACTTGTCGGTTCGCGAGTATTGCGGCGAAAAGTGCATCGAGTCCCACATCGCTTCTGGTTGGTTCGAAGGAGGCTGGAGTGCAAGTTTGATATGATATGGAGAACGGAAGGGGTGGTAATCGGTAATGTTGACAAGTTCGGCGATGGGGACTTCGACGAGTTTGAGGCCGTACTTCTCCACACTTGTTGCCCAAGTCACGATCGCATCCTCGATGAGCTTTGCCGTAACATTCATCCAGTCGATACGAATGTGATAGCAGTTGTCCGGATTGTGTACAAGATCATAGTGCAGTGATATGATTTCTGGTCGATAAGAACGTTTCCTTGAATCGACATCGTAGCGCATTGCACGTGATAAAGTAACGCTCTTTTTGGCTGCACCTCCCCGAGTAGGTGTTTTCTCCCCCTCTCTCACGGGGTCAGACGCACTAGACGAAGACTCTGCAGTGCTTGGCCTAGACATGGGGCCTTTGGCTACAAGCGGAGACGTCCTAGGTCCTTCGATCAGTGGTGTTGAGGGGACAGATTTGTCCACCTTGCGCAAGCTGAACCAACCGGCACGCGATTCCGGTCGAGGAGCGCGGTACTCAGGCGCAATTTGAAAGAAGAAGTTACCGTCGCGGAATTGGTGCCTTCGCTGCACGTGCTGGAACAGGCCCTTTTCCATCAACTGGTTGCCAAAGTCGACCGCACCTTCACGGCTGTCTATATCCTTGAAATTGTTCAACAGCCAGTTGGTGAGATCAAAACCGAGGAAACAGTTGTAATGCAACTTCCAATGCCAGCGGCGATCGAGCATTTGTATACCTTTCTCGCCCTGCAAGTCTTCGGCCAGGTTTTTGAGATCGATGCTGGATGTTGTGTATTTGTCCGCGTCCGGAAATATCGGGCCTGGGAGTTCGCTATCGGAGTTGTTAAAGAGAGTGTTCATAGAACCCGCTGCTACTACAGCCGACGGGTCGCGAGTATGGTACTCGATTGCCAAAGGATTGGGATCTTTCTGTTTTGTAGAACCTGTGCCCTGTGAGAAGCGCTCTTCAGGAGAGAAGTAACGATATCTCTGCCATAACTGTGTAAGTTTCCTGATGCCCTCCAACCTGACCTCTTCCTCTGAATCTTCAGCGAGCATCGGCAGCGGTCGCCGGCTCACGGATGGTATTTCGACGGGAATCAGGACGAATCTTGCTCTCCAGAATCGGAGTACATCGGAGAATTCGTCTTGATACCCCGCCAGGAAAGTGTCAATGAAGTTCCAATTGTACTCCTTGCGGGGCGGACGCAGAATCATGTTCCTTGGATCATACGTTGGTTCGAACGCAGTTCGAATGTACGGTCTGTAGAGAAACGGTGCATCAATACCTGCTGAGGACTCCAAGGCTGTGGTCGGCTTTCGGTGATAGCGCTTTATCTCAACCTCACCCCCGGCTATGCAGACAAGTTGATGAATACTGGTGCCAACAGTCATGAAAACAGTGTCTCCATCTGAGGCCAAGTATTCAGGAGATAGTATACTCGCTAATGATTTCTCGCGCCGGCCAGAAAACTCAGCAACCGCAGGCCCGGTGCAAATTTGGAATCCATGTGACAGCCGGAATGCGACGAGTTCACGAATCAGAGTCTCTCTGCCCCGAGGAGCATCCGTGGCTTCATCATCGTCGCTCAAAGTTATCTTGTATGGGCTCTCATTATATTCGGACGAGAGCTGTTCTGCAGTAGGAAACCACTCATGGGTCAAAGGCACAGCGGCAGGTGAGCACAAAGACCTCCACTTCAGGGTGCCTGTTTTCAAAGTTCGAGGAAAAACATGATGCCATCGGCGATGCTGGTTTATACTGTTCATGACATTCCTCTTCGGGTTACATGGGTTGACCAGCACAGCCCACGGTGCAATTGCATTGGTGGGTGACAATGTTTTCGGCACATCTTTTGCTCCTCCACTTGAAGACAGGTCCAGGTTCGGTTTTGGTTCACCTTTACCAGCGATGAGGAACGTTGAGCCGGGATCTTTTTTCATCGAGCCTGGATGCGAGGGCATTGAAGTTCTACGAGTTCGCAGATCTCTTACAGTCTCAGCAGAGCGGCCGGTCTGGTCAGGGGAAGGTGAGCCGGTTGACGAGAGGCCAGCACGGGAGGATGACCGGATCGTAATCGGCTGAGAAGGTTTCTCGGCCGCGGTTAGCCTTGTGCTTGCTAATCTTTCTGCGATTGCACCTTTTTGACTCTTCTCCACTGTCAGCATTGCAGGTTTTACGCTGCCCTGTGTGATATCTGTAGTGGCGTCACCGAGCGTTGGCTTAGCTGCAACAGCTTTCCCACCGAAGCTAATCTGTCGCAAAAACCAATTTGATGGTCGAGGCTTCGGCTGCTCTTTCACTGGCCGCAGGCCAGTAGCGACAGAGACTGGAGGCAAGCCAGCTCTCCTTGGGGGTGAGTGTCCTCGGCTTGGTGCAGGTGAATGGTCGGGGGTAGCATGACCAGCCCTCATCTGCGATTGCGAATCGCCAGAGCGACCTCGACGATGCATACTAGGACGAGTGCCATCATTCATTACATGCCCGAATAGATTTTGCCGCCTTAACACATCAGCTCGCGGCATACCAACAGGCTCGATGTCCAGCAGCCTGTTAGATGTACTACGAGGAGACACTTCTCCTGGGCCTCTTGCTCTGGCATGTAAGGTCTGTTGTGCAGTTGAGTCTGGGGATAGTCGCGCCTGCCTTCCTGCAGTTGTCCGATTACTGCGATACGATGTCGACAGAAAGGAGTCTTGCAGTGAACCTGAAGACGGACCTGACTGCGGGTTCCCGTGCATTCCCCCTTTGCCGCTTTGTTTCTGGGTACTGGGTTTTCGTTCACTTGCAAATGAAAAGATTTTACTGTCGTAGTCGTCCATCCACGTCTTGTATGTCGTCTTTGTCGAGTCCAAAAAGTCTCGATCATCTTTAGAGGAGAAGGATCCGATAGTGTTCATCGCGATAGTAAGTGCTGGATAACTTGTTTGACTTGATTCCGTGTTCCTCTCCTGGTGCATCTGCGGATGGCTACACTCTTCCTCGAGATAAGGCAGCGAAATGTCACCTAGTTCATTTTCTATAACACCCATCATCTGCAGCTCGTACAAACGACATCGTAGCGCAAAGGCCCGCCGCTTCTTATAAGAACTTTTAACGACGCGGTCAGTGGTTCTTGTTTGGGTGAAGTCGAGTGTATCGTTTGACTGTCTGGACCAGAAGGAAATGTCCACCCAATACGGCATCGCGAACCTCCAATCTTGACTGGTCTTCGTTTTCGGGGCCGTCACGTCGCCGTTGTTCGGATGTGACAAATGGTCCGTATTCGACATAGGACCAAAGTTAGATTGGCCTTGCTTTGGCGTCTTCTCATCAAGCTCGCTTATAATTCTGGCTGATTCATGATGGCCTCCAGGTTGTACAGCACGAGAGTCCGATATAGGTGAAGGGTTTTGGTACTTGAAGAGTGGAACGGAGTGGAGAGGCATTGGCGACAAACAGACCAGATCAATACCTATGCCGGAACCAATCAATGTGTCCGTAGTCAACCTCAGCATGTTATAGTCAACTTCGAAAACGCCGGTTCCAGGGGTGATTACAATCACAGAAATGCCAGTCCTGACCAAGTCCCGGTCGATGTGATCCTGCGCGAATTGTGCTGCGGCGAGATTGATGGCCTCAAGGATGTTTCCCTGGCTTGCTGACGATGGCTTACCAGCGATGATGGTACCAGATTCTGGGTCTTGCTGCCGGTCGTGTTCGCCTGGTGTATCGACCTCCTCTCTGAAAGGCTTCTTTACAAGCGAAACCTCTCGAAGAAATGTGCGAAACTCGAGTTTCAACTGGTGCAAGATTTTGATCCAATCTCCGCTTGCCATATCGCTGACAACGACTCGATAGTAGTCCCTGTAGTTACCAGTGTCAGATTGTGTGTCCTTGTGGCTATTTGCGTCTCCAGGCTGGTCATCCAAGACTTCTCCGTCATATTGCATGCGTGTGAACAGGATGATCGTGACAACATGCTTTGCGTTGATCTTCAACCACCGCTTGAACAGGTCCGGGAGGAAACCGCTGACAACTTTATTGAACATGATCTCACCGGCACCCTCTGCATCGAAGTCCCACATCTCCCGCGACATTTGGATGAACAAGACGTAGCGAGCGGATTCACTACGGAAAATAGGCTTTGTTGTTGGTGAAAAGTATCCAGAATGTACAGACTGCCCGTCAATGTAGATCTGCTTTACGGTGGCCTTGATTGTGCCCATGAAGATGACTTTTTGGCCGCGATAGACAGTCCTATTACTAAGTTCTGCTGCGGCCATGCGCCACATGTCTGCTCGCGCCAGATATTCATCACGAAAGACAAGCTCTACATGGTGGGCCTCGTGTTTGGTTTCGTCGGCCTGTCAATGTCAGTTTTATGAGATACCACGATGCAGGGATCCCCACCTCACTGATGACAACTTGCATGCGGTTTCGAAATCCGAAAACTTTGGCAACCTTTTCAGCTATAGATACTTGCAAGTTCGCATGCTTCGCTTTGAGATCCTGCGGGAGTGGCTTCGAAGTAAATATGTATGTCTTCTCTGGGTCAACATCGTGGCCGGCTTGAGCGGCAGAACCGTTGTCTTCAATAGTCTTGGAATAAGATCCCCTGCGACCTTTGCGTAATTGGGCATCTGCCGCGTCTTTAGACAGGGCTTCTGCTCTGGCTGGACTTGGGTCATGCGATGGAGTCTTTGGAGTCGATGAAAAGTCCCGCACAGCAGTGCCAGGATTGATGGCTACTATCTGCAGTAAGGACCCAGTCGTAGTAGGAAGTTCGGAGAACTTGTCGCTATTGAAAACGATGTCGTCTCTGGAGAAGTTCTCATCATGAGTCCACAGGGTGCATATCTTTTGCACTCGGGCCGGTTTCGAGCTTGCCATTGATGTAGCCATGTGGGCAGCGCCTACAGACACGCCTTCATATCTCGGCGGAAATTTCGCGCATTGATGCAAGCGTTGCTGGTATACACAGTTGGTGCACTAAAATAATCTGGAGTGCAAAGGAAGCTGGTGCTGCTCATTGGAGAGTAGGACAGAAGGTCGTTCGCAGCGGAGCTTGGGCCTGCAGCAGCAACGCGCCCCACACCGCCAGAAATGGAAAGGCTCAGCTGCCCGCACAACACGTCAGCGTTCATAGAGCTGACCTGTACATTGCTCAGGCTAAATATCCAGATACTACGTACCATGGCAGAGCGGAGGGAGCACATTGTTTTCTTCCACCCAGATCTGGGCATAGGCGGAGCCGAGCGACTTGTCATTGACGCTGCCGTGGGGTTGCAGAACCGAGGACACAAGGTCACCGTCTTCACATCCTACTGCGATCCGAACCACTGCTTCGACGAGGCGCGCGACGGTAAGTCTGCCCTGCTGTGGCGCCTTCCTGCCTACGCTCATGCTAGAGAAGGTGACTGAGACTTGACCCCGTCGCAAAAGGTACCCTCGATGTTCGCGTGCGCGGCGCGTCTATCATACCAGCGACATTTTTCGGCCGCTTCGCTATCCTCTGCGCCATCCTGCGTCAAGTGCACCTCGTCCTGCAGATCGCCCTCTTCTCCAACGAGCTCGCTCATCTCACACCTACGTCATTTTTCGTCGATCAGCTCAGCGCCAGCATCCCTCTTTTGCGCCTGCTGCAACCTCGCCCACGAATCATATTTTACTGTCATTTTCCTGACAAATTGCTTGCGAAGAAGGGCAGCTCACTGAAATCACTTTACCGTCTGCCATTTGACTGGCTCGAGAGCTGGAGTACAGGATGCAGTGATACCATTGTCGTCAACAGCAAGTTCACGAAAAGCGTCTTCGCGGAGGCCTTTCCCGACCTGAGGCACAGGGAGCCCGGGGTGGTCTACCCGTGCGTCGACACCAGTGAAAGCAGCCCTCTGGATGAGATCGTACCGCTTTGGAGAGACAAGAAGGTGCTTCTCAGCATCAATCGCTTTGAAAAGAAGAAGGATGTTGCATTGGCAATAAAGGCATTTGCAGGGCTATCACTATCAGAGCGTCAGAGTGTGCGTTTGGTCATTGCTGGTGGTTTTGACCCGAAGGTACCAGAGAACGTTAACACATACGCTGAACTTTGCGAACTGGCCGATTCTTTACAGCTCCGGAACGCAACGGCGAAGGATGTCATGACGGCACAAGCAGTGCCCGAGGATGTGTCGGTCATCTTCCTTCACTCAGTCCCGAACGCTCTAAAGACTACGCTTCTACGAACCTCCCGGCTCCTTGTCTACACTCCACGTCACGAACATTTTGGCATTGTGCCGTTGGAGGCGATGCTGGCTGGCACTCCAGTACTGGCTGCCAACGAAGGCGGACCAACAGAAACAGTGATCAGCGGACAAACTGGCTGGCTTCGGGATGTCGGCAAGACCAATGACTGGACAGAGGTCATGCGCATTGCTCTGGAAGGCGGTGAAGGCGAGAAGAGATTGGAAGAGATGGGGAAACGGGGCAGAGAACGCGTCATTGCTGAATTCTCGAAGGAGAAGATGGCTGAGCACCTCGAAGTGGAAATCCAGCTTATGTTGAAACAGCAGGAACGGCCACAGGTAACATCGTTGGCCGCTGTTCTTTTCATCGTTGGTTGGACAACTTTACCATTACTGACATTCGCTTGGTATCTTCTGTAGATCAATAAAACATGTCTTCGAGACCACGAAATGCTTTTTCTACCAATGTATGCGCAATGTATAGAATATACGTAGGATAACGTTGCGACGTTGCACTGTTGCTAACGACACTAGTCCGCTCTCAACGATTAAATGTTATAATGACAAGTACCTACTATTTTACTTGTGAATTACATAACTAGCAAGAAGACACGCAAGACAAAAGAAAAGAGAAACTTAATTTAGATACAACTTCTAATATTAGGAATTTCTTCTAGCCTAACTATAAGGTTACAGAACTAATTAGGTTCTTGATACCTCTAGGTTTCTATATTAGCTCTAGTACTCTACTACCTCTAGTTAAGAGTAGATCTAATTTAGAGTATTCTTATACTAATCTCTTAGAGGAAATAGCCTGCCTTTAGTTAGAATTAGCCTAGCTGCAAGCTAGTCTTCTTCTAGCTAACTACTCTCTACCTACTACTAACACTCTACTAGTTAATATACTATATCTACTTACAGCTTATTAACTATATAAGCCTAGTTCTATTATTACTATATAAAAAAGCTTTTTAAAAAAAGCTTTGCTATTAATATTTTGTTAGATAGAAGTTACTATATATTTTTATAATAGTATTTATTAATTAAAAACTAACTTAATATTAATATAGACTACTATTAGAGTATATACGCTTATATAGCTCTTATCTAGAGCTATATATTATAATCCTAAGGAACACTAAATATACAGAAACAATTATAAGGTAATACAGCATAGTTAACCTACACAAGTTAAAGAATTATATATTAGCAAACATTGCAAGGTTAGCAGTTATTAGTATAAGTGCAAGCTATTATATAACATAATTAGTCTTAGCATAATTAGTATAATTAGTAATTAGTCTAATTAATAATTACTATAATTAATAATTACTATAATTAGTAGTTTAACACTATTAATTACTCTGCATACCTTCTTAGTATATAGCAATATAGGAACACAACTATTAAGGCTTGTGTTTAACTTAAGTAATAATCTAAGTTATTAGATCTTAACTCTAACCTTTAAGCTAGACAGTCTACTCTGTACTACTTATTATTACCCTTGCTTTTAAGATAGATAGATAGTATCTGTACTCCTTACTGTAAACTCTCTTTAGCCTTTTGTTACTGTATTTATTCTTAAGAACTAATTAAATAGTGCTTACAAGCTTTGCTTAAAGTACAACCTTAATATTTTAAACACTCTTAAGATGTCTACTACCTTAAGAAACTAAGCTACTCTAAGCAGCTCTAATTGTAACGACACAGGATGCTAGAGGGGTCTAAATCGCATAGGTATCTGCTATAAGGTGTATAGAAGCACTAAGATAAACTACAGGACTAGATCTCTATTCCTATAGGTCTTGTATAAAAGGATACTTTAAAACTATCTATCTAAACTCTGTAGAGGCTTCTCTTCTTATACCTAGAAGCTTAAAGAAGACTGTACTAAGAAGCAGTTAGAAGACAGATCTAAGTTAGGTAGTTGTTAGGTAATGTAAAGTAGGCTTAAAGAACTAGGCTTGTTCTTACATTACCCCCCTCTTTATAAGTAGATTGTCTCTAATTCTGCAAAATTTTAAGGAGAATTCTTATGCTATAAAGGTTTAAACTTTAAGAGGGCATAAAACACATCTAACTCCTATCTGTCCTAAGACTCTAGTCTTCTTTTACTATTGTTAACCTCTATTTAGGTTTTGCTGCACAACCTATATTAGTTACTCTGCACTTATCTATCCTAGGCACGCTCTCTAGTAACAATAACTAAGCAAATTAGATTGTTATTAGGCTTATAGCTGTTATAAGAGCCTGCACTACAATAGAGTTACTTTTACTAAAGTTGTAGTAACTGTAGAAACGCGTTTAATCTACTTCCTAATTAGGTTAAATTGCTTACAGCATGCTTCTTAAGTAAACAACACGTGCCCTGCCTGTTTCTGTTCTCTAACAGACACTAATTCTTGCTGCAAGTACCTTAAATAACTTTATCTAATTACTACTAACTGTTGCTAGGCTTGTTTTTTAATTACTATGCTAATACCTGTCTCTTCTAGCGCTCTTATAGTAGCCTATTAAGTTATCTACCTTTGTTTAATTTAGGCCTTTGCACAGAGAAACGCAGTAGTGTACACCTTTAACAAGGTATTGTTGTTAAAGTGTGCTTATTGCACACTTTAAAACAAGAAGTGTTGTCTAGTTTAATTACTACTACTCTCCTTCTATTAGTCTTTAGGCTAACTTTTAAATAAGTGCTAATTTATATTAGACCTAAGTATAATGCTTTTTAAGGCAACCTTGTTGCGTAGAAAGAAGCTACAGCAGAGGAAAGTAGAGAGTTAGGGGAGCTAGAGGCAGCAGCTGCGCAGGCTGTCTGTAAGACTGCTTAGGATAACCTCTGTTAGTTAGCCTATGCCTTAGCAAGTATAGTGCAGGTAGCAACTGCGCAGCTTAAAGAGGTATTAGCTACTAACGTGTTACTCTATTAGTACTATGTCTAGCCTGTTACTAATTAGGCCTTAATAGAGGTAATAAGGGCGCTTACTGCGCAGGTAAGGTCTCTGCGCAATAAGGTAGCAGAGCTAAGGCAGGCAGTAGTATCCCTGTAGGCTCTAGTAGTTAAGGCTCTATAGCAGAGTACTAGGGGCAAGGGCCTAAAGAAGTTAGTGCCTAAAAAGGCGTTAGCTAATTTAGATACTCCCCTAGTAGACGCTAAGGAAGAGATAAGCAACGTTAGTAAGGCTCTAGCTTAATTACTATATATATAGTAGGGTAGACGTTTTTCTTTATTACTTAGCTAGGTTAGTAGGGGTTTAGAGTAGTCTAGGTCTTCTTTGTCTTTTAAATTTATAACATGCTTACTTAAACTGTTACTAGCTATTCTCTTTTTAGGATTTAATCTAATTTAGTAACTGTATTAAAGAACTTAGTAATTGCAGATACTTATTATAAAACACTCTTAGCTTGTAAGGAGCGTTCTTAAAGTTTTCTGCTAGGTACTAGATAGAGTTAAAGTTGTATCCTAGCTAACTTACATAGTACTTTAAGTATTATTAGACTAGCTTATTTGTAAGTATCTCTTGTACTTCCTATTCTTTAACTCTTTAAATTAGGATACCTAAGGGTTTTAGGGCTTCCTGTCTAGGCAGAAGGTCTGCTAGGTCTTTGCAGAGTATATCTAAGGCAAAGACGTTATAAATTTGTAAACTAGAAAGAAGTTTTAAACACTATAAATAACTAACTTACTTAAGAACTTTAAATAGACCTTCCTATAGGTTAGATAGCTTTTAGCTAGGACGCTTAACAGCTAAGTTCTTAGTTAATAAGTATACCTTATTACCTACTACCTAGTTAACTAGACTGCAGTGCTTGTCCTTAGTAGCTTTTATTTGCAGCTGCGCCTTTTCTATGTTCTCTTTAGCTACCTTCTAAGCTTAGTGCATACAGGTTGCTAGAGCAAGTGCATCTTAGTAGTTTAGGTTGTTACAAGGAGTTGTATCTGTATTAGGTCTGTTCTACTGCTAGCTCTGTCTAGGTTTGCTTCTAAACAATACTTAATAGAAAGTTATTCTAATACTAGAATAAGGTAAAGTAAGCTGTGCGCAGTTAATAAGTAGCAGCAATTTAGACTAGTTATCTTAATAGTATGTTACAAATAGTTGTAGCTGCTAGTTAATGTACTTATTTATAATCTCTATTTAGCTGTTAGTTTCCTTATAGTAGGCAGTAGAAAGCTTGACTTTAACGCTAATAATCTAGCAGAACTCAGACTAGAAACAGGACACAAACTAGAGTCTATAATTAGACACTATTAATTTAGAAGTATAACTAAAACAATAGACCTATTAGATAAATAAAGAAGCTATCTCTTGTGCAGTTATAGTCTTGTAGTACAAGATAGTAATTGCCTGCTTTGTTAAACAGTTAATAATAACAAGTATTTAATTGTATCTAGCTTTGTTCTTTAGAAAATCCTTAAAATCTATACACAGGTGCTGTATAGGTTAATTAGAGATAGGCAATAAGTAAAAGTACCTGCAGAGTTAGGTCTGTTTTAGATAACTACAGCAATAAGAGATATAATTTTGCACATATTGTTTACAGCTTGCTCTTATACCCTGCTAGTAATACTGTTAGAACAGTAGCTAGTAGGTTTTCTTTGCGCTTAGGTAAGTAGTAGATACTTAGTTGTAGGCTTCTTAGATAAGGCAAGTGCATAGCACTAAGTCTAGGACTACGTACAGACAATCTTAGTATAGAAGCAGACTGTTATAGATCTAATAACTAGAAGCTAGAGATTTTTACTCTTTTTAAAGGCCTAGCAATTGTGTTGCAGCACAGCTTCAATTAGTTCTAAGGAGTCTAACTGCATCTCTAGCTGCAAGGTGCAGATAGCATGTACTAAAGAATGTAAAAGATAGACTTAGGCAAGATTAGAGTTGATATAGTTGTAAAGTTGTTAGGGTCCTAATAACACCTAGGAGCGATTATCTTCCTAAGTTGTCTTAAGGTTAGCTAGGTCTTGCTCTCTTTAACTAAGGATATTAGCCCTCTTATTGTTCTTCCCTAGGGTGTACTTAATTTAGAAGTTAAACAGAGCAAGTGCCTCTGCCTACCTAGCTTGTCAGGCATTTAAGACTTTAGTAGTTATAAAATATTCTAGGGAACAGTAGTTAGAGTAGACACAGATCTGATTTAACGTAGACGTCAGCTTAGCTCTCTACTTGTTAAAGGCTTAGAAGATAGCAAAGAGCTCTTTGTTATAGATCTCCTAGTTAAGCTCTAAACCTAATAGAGAACAGCTGTAGAATACTGTAGAGTACTAGCAGTTGTCTACATGTTTCTAAGACATAACGCCAGCTACTACTCTATCTAATACGTTAGTCTTAAGCTTTGTTTTAAGGTCTAGGTTAAAGTAGCACAGAGTTAGGATAGCTAATAGGCTCTGTTTAAGCTTCTTAAAGCTGGCCTAGCAGTCTAGAGTCTATTCAAAGGCATTTAACAGACTCTGCAACGCAATTAAAGGTTTTGCTATCTAAGAGAACTTAGGCACAAATTGTTAATAGAAACTAGTAAAGCCTAGGAACAATTTTACACCTGTTACAGTTGTAGGTAGCTTCTAGTCTGCTAAAACTTATACCTTCTTAGGATCTACCTTAATGCCTTTGTCTATAAAGATGTATCTAAGGTACTAAGTGTAAGTTATATAGAATTTACTTTTCTTAATATTAACCTACAGGCCTGTAGAGCAAAGACGTTCTAGAACCTTTTTAACGTGTGTCTAGTGTCTAAGCGTCTTTAAAGTAGATAAGGATGTTGTCTAGGTAAGCAATACAGAAGTTATCTAAGTAGTTAATTAGAATGTTGTTTATATAGCGTTAGTACGTAGCAAGGCTATTGCATAAACTAAATAGTAAGACCTTGTACTTGTATGTGCTGTAACGCGTCTAGAACGTAGTGTACTTCTCTAAGGTAGGATCTATACGGATTTAGTTAAAAGCTGATTAAATGTTAAACTTAGTAAATATCTTTGCCTTTAATAGTCAGGCAAGCAGCTTGTCTATGCAGGGTATTAGATAGGAGTCCTTGCAAGTTAAATTATTTAATTTGCGATAGTCTACACAGATACGCAGGCTTCTATTTAGCTTCTATACGCATAGCACTAGTAATGCAAATAGACTTTGGCTGTGTTTAATCTAACTATGTTAGAGTTAATCCTGCACAAACTTCTTAGTTGCTTTAAGTTCTTTAAAGTTCTGTTTATACAAGGGGGAATAGTAGTTAGGCAAAGGTTCTTCTAGAACAATCTTGTAGTTGTAAGGGCAGTGATCTAAAAGGCTTTTAGCTTCTGTTTTGCTAAACACATTAGTATACTAAGAGTACTAGGCTAGCAAGTGTTCTTAGATTAGTTAGGCGTTTTTAGAGTTATCTTAGTTACACTTCTCTTCTATAATACAAGTAATCTTGTACAGACTAGTTGTAAAGAACTTGTTTTGCAGTTTCTTTATTAAGAAGTAGAAAGTGTTAGCTAAGAGCACAGCAATAGTAGCAACCTTAGTTAGACTAGTTACAGGGGTGTTTACTGCTTTGTTAAGTAGCACTAAGGGTTACAAACAAAACTTAGGTAACCTTAATATGCCTCTTATGCGTTGAACAGTTGTACTAGGGCTGTGTTGTTGCTAATACTCCTTTTGTTCCTATAGAGCATCCTGTTGCTCTACGTCCTGTTAGGCTTCGCCTTCCCTAAGAGGTTGTTGCAAAGTTATTAATAGGGGCGGCGCAGGATTGTATAATTAAGAGTATTTAGCAGGCTATATTAACTAAGACCTATCTATATCAAGTTGCAGCTTAAAACGCTTTAACTACTTAATTCTAATAATACAGTCTTGTAATCTAAGGTCTACAATAATAAAAAGGCAGTTGTACACCTTCTAGCTATTAACTATAAGGTGTAACTGTATATACTAGGTCACAGGGGAGGTGATTTAATCCTAGAACCCTTTAACCTAGACTAAGAAGGGTAGCTTTTAGATAGGTTTATAGAGAGAAGTAGAAATAGAATAAGCAATATTAGAATTTAAAAACAAAAATCCTTAGGCACTAGTGTTAACTAAGGAGCAGAGTTAAACACTAAGCTCTTAGTTGCAAAGAATAGTAGAAGTAAGGAAATAAGGTCTACTAAACAAATAAGACAGTAAGAGATTAGATAGATTATATTAGTTTAGGCCTAGGTAGAGTAATCCTCTTAGGCAAGACTGTTTCCTATAGGGATTGTATTAGTCTTGTCAAAGTCTTCTTTAGCGTTAACAAAATCTTCCTGCTCTACCTTAATTTTGCACATGCAGGGTACTGTGCAATCTTTAGTAAAGTGTCCTGTTTTCTTGCAGTTGTAGCAAGCTCTAGAAGTTACATCCTTTACAGGTACAGGTGTGTTAGAAGGTTAGCAGGCTGTAGGGGTACTCTAGGCAAAGTAAGTAGATCAGCTAGGAGAGAGGTAATCTTATTAACCTAGTGTAACAGAGCTCTGTTTTGCATCTAACTAAGGTATTCTTGTTAATCTTAGGGGTTGTAAAACAGCATAGGTCAGCGTAGTAAGGTTGTTCCTTCTTTCTATATTGTAGGCAGTTAGGTGTTCTACTATTTAAGAAAAGGAATTATGCTATTACTGCTTAAAGCCTAGATTAGGTACTTAAATACTTAGAGAGATCTTAGTCTATATGTAGTAAAACTATTCTAATTAGAGTACCTTTTCTTTAATAGCTGCACTAAGGAAGCAGCTCTTAAAAGCAGGGAAAGCTTCTAATTTCTCTATTTAGAGTTGATTAAAGGCTGCTCAGCTTTCTGCCTGCTTGTTCCTAGTAACAAAGTATATCTTAAGGAGCGTGATTATCTCTTCTGCAGTGTAAAAGCAATCTGTCTTATTGTTAGAGAGGTACTAAGGTTCTAAGTATTCTTTAGCTAATCTAGATGTATAACCCTAGATAAGAGCTATACGCGCACGTACACTCTGATAGTAGTCTGCATTAATGTTAAGTTAGTCTTAAATAGAGGCACGCTATTGCTAAAAGGTAAAGTTACTTCTATTTATAAAAACCTTAATATTAGGAGTCTTTTTAGAGAGCTTCTTGCGTACTGTAAGTACTAAGCTAGCTTCTAATAGCTGCCTTATAGTAGATTAATATAGTACACCTATTAGTAGTGTTTCTATTGTAGGTAGGGGGCAATCTGCTAGAGCAAGACTAGCACGTAACTAAGCAAGTTCCTGCTGTAGTTAGGCTATCTCTTCTAAGAGATTGTAGTAGAATAGCTCTAAATCAGATCTGTTGTCAGCAGGGGACAGTTGTGCTAATACAGGGCCCTAAGGGCGTCTAGCCCCTAATTAGTTCTAGGACTAAGTAATAGGTCCTGTAGTAGTGCCTAACATTAAGGTTGTATCTAAATTAGGTAGGTTATTAATAGTCTCTGAGTGTCTATCTTAGCGCAATCTAACGCAGCTTTTCTAAAGTTAATCCTAGAGCAGTAAGTTGCAAGAAGTTCTAAACCTATAGGCTTTAGTTGTTAAGAGATCTCTAGTATCCTAACTGTTATATAAACAATTTAAGAACTTGTTTAGTTTAGGCGTAATACTCTAGCTGCGCTTATGCAAATAACTAAACAAACTGTAGCAATATTATTATAAGGCTGTTACTAGCTAAGACAAGTTTTAAAGTATAATATAGCAACACAGGATGCTAAAGGGGTCTAAATTGCATAGGTATCTGCTACAAGGTGTATAGAAGTACTAAGATAAACTACAGGACTAGATCTCTATTCCTATAGGTCTTGTACAAAAGGATACTTTAAAACTATCTATCTAAACTCTGTAGAGGCTTCCTTTCTTATACCTAGAAGCTTAGGGAAGACTGTACTAAGGAGCAGTTAGAAGACAGATCTAAGTCAGGTAGTTGTTAGGTAATGTAAGGTAGGCTTAAAGAACTAGGCTTGTTCTTACACTAATAAAGCTCTACTTGTATACAAGGTAGCCTCTAGAAGCAATATAATCTTTGTTACAAAGCCTAACCTCTACTGTAGAGACTGTAACAAGCTAGATAAATAGCTACTCTAGTAAAACTTGTTCTTTACTTTCTAAGGACAGAGCGTACTAGAAGTCTAGTAAGTTACCTTTATAGCTAGTTATATGCGTAACTAAGCTCTAAAGTAGATTAAGCTATTTCTCTAACAGTACACTGTAAAAGAAGCTCTAGACAAAGTTAATAAATAGATACGCAACATTAATAACTTTAAAGAAAAGATTAAGACTATCTTTAGAGTTATTAATAAACTAAGCATTGCCTAATACAAGATTTAGCATATCTAATAGCAGGACTCTGCTGCAGACTACGCTGCTGACTTTTAATAACTTGCAGCTAACACTAACTAAGATAACACTGCTTTACTTACTATATTTTAACAAGGCCTTAAGCTAAGAGTTAAGAAAGAACTAATACGCAGCAGCGTACAGCTTAATACTCTTAATACACTTATTTAAGAAACTATTAATATTAATAACTAACTCTATAAACTTAACTAGGAACTTAGCTGTAGAATTTGTAACAGCTAACAAAACGCGTTTACTACCTAACAACGCTAGCCCTAGAGAAGGAACAACAACTTTTAACATAGGCAACACAGAAGACAATATCTACCTAATACCTTACAACGTGTTTATATAGAAACTAGTAACTATTATAGCTCTAAAGCTATAGACTTCTCTAATCTTAACAAGAGACCTAAGTATTAGGACTACAAGAACAAGAGTAGTAAAAGAAGTAATAAGCCTTTAGTAACTTATTATAGCTGTAGCAAACAAGGCTACTATGCTAGAGACTGCTAAAGCAAGAACAAAGTTACGCAGCAGCTTAATATGCTTACTAGCAAGATAGACTCTGCTAATGCTAGTAAATAGGAAATACTTACTAAAGACATAGGATGTCTTATAAAAGACCTAGAGACAGAATCTAAGACAGATAACAAATATATTATACCTAATAGAAACTAACAAAGTGTCTAAAGCAGAGTACTTACACTATATAAGCTTAATAAGGTTATATACTAACTAGTATAGTAAGCAAAGGATATATACTAAAACTTAGTGTTTAAAGAAAATTGTAATAAAATAATCTAAGTTTTAAACTAATAATTAGAAGAATAAGAATACTAGACTAGTATTACTAACTACAAATCTAATAAGTATATAGCATGCAACAAAGCAGTATACAACTAGAAGTACACTTACAACAATAATATACTTAATATAATAGATAATAAGCTTAAAGTAGCTTGTATTAAGTTATAAAAGTTACTCTAGCAACTTTTAACTAACTATGTTAATATAATAACTTAAACCTAGACAGTAATACTTTTTTAAGTTTGCAAGAACTGCAAGAACACCTTAGTATCTATCTACTAGCTCTTAAAAATACAAGACAAATAGCAAGTAGAATAGTTTAACAAATACTACTATAACAATTATACTATAACTGCTAAACTAAGATAATATAGTAAAGATACACAAAGCCTAGATAAGCCTAACTTTAATAGGGCCTTAGTGCAACGCAGCAGCCTACTACTAATATATATACTAGACTTACAAAACTTACAATACTTTACTACTATATAGACTGCGTGTAGTAATAATAGCTGCATAATATACTACAAAGACAAGCTCTATAGTAGATAGTTTTCTAGCACTAAAGATAAGTATTATAAGAAATAGTATAAATATACTAATAATATATATAAAACTTACTTCTAGAATAAATAATAATAGAAATACTTCTTAAAAAAAAAGATAATACAATATATATACCTAAAATAGTTACTAGTTAACAAACGCTGTTTAAACCTATGTTAGCAACAATGCTTATACTAAGACTGCAAGCTTTATAAAGAAGCTAAGATACAGAATAGATTTCTTAATCTATACAAAATAGATAGCAAAAAAGAGCCTTTTTTAGACGTGTGCTAATATTAAGCACTAGAGATTAATCTATTAATTCTATTAGAACTAATTACCTTATTAGAATCTCTGTTGTGCTAAATAGCTAACAGATAATAGTAATAGTAGACTTAAGAGCATAAGGAAATTACATGTCTTAAGCTACTATTAATTATACAGAGATAACAAAGTAAAGAAAGAATAAACTATACTCTTTATAAGTTGCTAACAGAGAACTAATGCTAAGAGAATCCTTAGTAACCTATAAAATAGTACTATAACCTCTAAGAATACAAGATTACTATAAGTTAATAACTCTAGACGTATTAGGTATAGCTACCTATACTGTTATATTAGGACTACTATAGTTACAATATTATAATCTATAGATAGCTTAGGCATACAGTAAGTTAACACTGCAAAAAGACTGTGCCTGCAGTATATTATAGTTAAAGCTTCTAAGAGCTCTAGAGCAGCTAAGAGATAAGAAAGAGATTAGCAATATCCTTTTAACTAAGACGCACTAAACACAAGTAGTTAACTACACAGAGACTAACTAGCTTCTAGCTTACAAAGTAATAGTTAAAGAAAAGAGTACACTTCTTGCTATCCTTAATATATACAGATAGTACGCACAGATGTTTAAAAAAGAGCTTATAGTAAAAGCCCTGCCTAAGCATAAGCCTTAGGATTACAAGATTAAGCTCTAGAAAGGAAAGCAACTAACTTTTAAGCTAATATATTAGTTATTAAAGAAGAAACTTAATATACTACATAAGTATATTATAAAGAACTTTAAAAAAAGATTTATTAGATAATTAGAATTATCTACAGAGTACTCTATTCTATTTACACTAAAGAAGAATAGCAAGCTACAACTTTGTATTAACTTTAGAAAGCTTAATAATATTATAATTAAGAATTAGTATTCTTTACCTAATATAGCAGAACTACAAGACTAATTACAAAGAGCTTAGTACTTTACTGTATTAGATTTAAGAAGAGTATATAACTTTATCTGTATAAAAAAAGGCAAAGAATAGAAGATAGTATTTAGAATATAATACAGACTCTATAAGTACCTAGTTATACTGTTTAGTTTAACAAACGCACTAGCTACGTGCTAAGAGTTAATTAATAATGTCCTTAGAGTATATCTTAACAAAACAGTAGTAGTGTACCTAGATAATATCTTAGTGTACTTAAAAATACTAGAAGAGTATATACAACATATTATAAAAGTGCTAGAATACTTAAAGAAAGTAGACTTCTAATTAAAACCTAAGAAGTGTAAGTAGCACAAAGAAGAAGTAGAATTCCTAGAGTTTATTAAAAGATAATACAAAGTAAAGATAAGCAATACTAAGATAGATATAGTAAAGAACTAGCCTACTCTAATAATAGTTAAAGAGATTTAAGAATTTCTTAGGTTTGTTAACTTTAACAGACACTTTATTAAAGATTATTCTAAGAAGGCCTTGCTGCTTACAAAGCTTATGCAAAAGGACACACTCTTTAAATAAGAGAAAGAATAAGATAATATATTTAAGTTACTATAACAGGCATGTATTAACTCTCTAACACTAATTATATTTAAGAGTAATAAGCCTATATAAATAGAAACAGATGCCTTAGATTTAATATTAAGAGTATGCATTATACAGAAAAAGAATAGACAATAGTATCTAATTGCCTATTACTTATATAAGTTCTTAGGACTAGAAGAATAATACAATGTATATAACAAAGAACTATTAGCAATTGTCTTAGCTTTAGAATATTAGCAAGTATACGCAGAAAGCTGTTTAGAACTTACAATCTATACAGATTATAAGAACTTAGTATACTTTACTACTACTAAGGTCTTAAACAGGCAACAAGTAAGATAGTTAGAGATGCTAAGACAGTACAAGTTTAAGATACTGTACACCCTAGGTAAAGACAATAGCAGAGCAAACGCTCTTAGCTAAAGACACAACCTTGCAGGCAAGAAAACAACTAACAAAGAAGCTAGACAAAGTTAAAGTTAGACTATTTTTTATTTCAAAGCAGATTAGTCTAGTTAACTACTAGCTAGACCTACTAAAAGATATAAAGATCTACTTAGTGTTCTATATATTGCTATTAGAACTAGCTAACCTAAGAACGCTGACTTAGAAAGACTTCTATTACTAAGCTAATAGTAATAACAAATAGGAAGTTAAGAAAATTATAAGACATTGCAAAAAAGGTTGCAATAACAAGTACCTAGTTAAATAGTTAGGATACTTAGAGTTAGAAAGCACGTAGGAGCTAAGTACAAACCTTACAAACTACTGCTAGCTAGTGCAGAAGTACTATAGTTAGCTATAGACTCTTTAATAAGACTTATAGCACTCTAAGTTATTAGAGAGGTACATATTCTAATAGACGCAGCAGGACAATTAACTTCTTTAGCTAAATCTAGCTTACCTAACTTAATTATCTTATTTACTAAACCTAGCGCTTTATACTGTACGTAATCTTTAGCCTGTTTTAGAATTTTCTTATTCTGCAATAACTGTGTAATTACAGTTGCTAGCAACATTTTATTATTTTTAACCTTCTTCTTATACTCTTTATAAGTATAATCTAACAACTTTTAAGATATATTTATATATAGCTTGCTTACCTTAGTGTACTTGGTATATTTTATTTAATTTAGGGTGTTTAGCATAATATAGTACTTATAGCCTTTAAAGAAACAATAGTTATAAAGAACTTTAGACAGCGTGTTAGCTTATTAAATTTCTAAGCTAAGTTAAAGGTTGCAGATATAAGAAGATATCTTAACTTACTAGATTACTAGATAAAAGGAAGCTTTAGCTTTATATAAACCTAGTTACTTATTACGTAGTTTAAAGACAAACTAGATAGGAAAGAAAAGTAGTATTATAATCCTGCAAAGGATGCAGCACAGTATAATAAGTAACTAACTAGAATTCTAACAAGAGCTAGAGGTTAAGGTATAAGACAAAGTAATTACAGGTTACGTAACTTGCTTGTTAACAAGCACGCATAGACTATTACTTGTTAACAAGTATAATATAATTCTACTTATTAATAAGTAACTACAACTATATTTTATTAGACTAACTTTAGTTGCTTATTAATAAGCATCTTATAGTTATAGTATATAGTATAGTAAGAATGCAAACTCTTATAGTGTGTGTTTAACCTAAGTAATAACCTAAGTTATTAGATCTTAACTTTAACCTTTAAGCTAGACAGTCTACTCTGTACTACTTATTGTTACACTGCTTTTAAGACAGACAGATAGTATCTATACTCCTTACTGTAAACCTTCTTTAGCTTCTTGTTACTGTATTTATCCTTAAGAAATAATTAAATAGTGCTTACGAGCTTTGCTTAAAGTACAACCTTAACAATCTACTACCTATTTCTAATTAACCTATGTATTACTTAAATACAGGTTTTAAGAATTTTCTAAAGGACAAAGCTAAATATAATTAAATACTTGTTATTATTAAATATTTAATATAACAAGTAATTATAATTCTATGCTATAAGATAATAACTATATAAGAGATAGCCTTTTTATTTATCTAATAAGGCTACTGTTTTAGTTATACTTCTAAGCTAATAGTATCTAATTCTAGACTCTAGTTTATATTTTGTTTCTAGTCTAAGTTCTATTAGTTTATTAGTATTAAAGTTAAGCTTTCTACTACTTACTATAAGAAAGCTAACACCTAAATAGAGATTATAAACAAGTATATTAACTAGTAGCTATAACTATTTATAATATACTATTAAAATAACTAGTCTAAATTACTACTACTTATTAACTATATATAGCTTACTTTACTTTATTCTAGTATTAGAATAACTCTTTATTAAGTATTGTTTAAAAGCAAACCTAGATAGAGCTAGTAGTAGAATAGAACTAATATAGATACAACTCCTTATAACAGCCTAAACTACTAAGATACACTTGCTTTAGCAACCTGCATGTACTAAGCCTAGAAAGTAGCTAAAGAGAATATAAAAAAAGTACAGCTATAAATAAAAGCTACTAAGAATAAGCACTATAGTCTAGTTAACTAGGTAGTAGGTAATAAAGTATACTTATTAACTAAGAACCTAGCTATTAAGCGTCTTAGCTAAAAGCTATTTAACTTATAAGAGAGTCTATTTAAAGTTCTTAAGTAAGTTAATTATTTATAGTATTTAAAACTTCTTTCTAGTTTATAAATTTATAACGTCTTTACCTTAGATGTACTTTGTAAAGACTTAGCAGACCTATTGCCTAGACTAGGCTAGTAAATAGGTAGGGGTTAGGTAGAGATTAAGGTAGCACGTAACAGTACTTAACCTCTACCTAACCTCTACCTACGCTAAGTTAATACTAAGTAGGTAGAGGTTAGGCTGTCTCTACTTAAGGTAGAGGTTAGGTTAGAGTTGCTAAAAAATATACTAAAAATTACTAAATCTAACTATATATAGAAAAGATTTGCAAGATTCTAAATTTTTTTTTAAGAAAATATCTCTATTAAATATTAAAATTATAAAGATTTATTATTAAAGCTAATTATTATATTAAGTAATTATTAGTTTAGAAAGAGTTTGCTATTACTTTCTGTAGATATACTTAGGGAATTATAGTTAGAATATAAATATATATACTAATTATCTAAAGAACGTTTTACTACTACTAAAAGCACTAAGCTTATTATAGTATTAAAGAGCTAGCTTAGAATCTTTCTAATAAATAGTAACCCTCTTTATATTAATAGTATTTAGGTTAAGACCTTATAATATTAGCACTTATATTAAATTGTATTTGTAAATATATATACTTTTAAAATATTCTACTAAAAAAGCTTTACTTATCTTTTAAATAGCTTTAATTATAGAGTGTTAGAAACAAGTATTACTTATTACCTAGATATACTATATAATTTTGCAACAAAGTGTATAAATAGTAGCTTATAGAAGAAAAGTTTACTACTTCTTTAGTAGTAGTAGATTTTGCAAAGAGTAATAGCTATAGAGAATTAGAACAGTTCTGTAATAATAGCTTGTAATAACCTACTACTAAGCTTATAGCACTAGAGCTTATAAGTAAGTTTAGTAGATAGAAGTATTTTATAAGCAGCTTTTATAGTAAAGAGCTTAGCTTTTAGCTTTTAAGTAATAGCCTATATACTAGCCTTATTTCTAATATTCTTAAACTTTAGTAGTATAGTAGTAGTTGTGTAAAGTAATAGATAGGTTGTAAGTAGTAGGAAAAGAGTAGATATAGGTAGATAAACAAATATTTTGTAAATTTTCTATAGTTATAGTAAGTTTATTAGACTCTATAGCTCTATAGCTTAGTATATAGCTATATCTATAATAACTAACTATAATAATTATTTCTATATACACAACTAACTAAGCGCTTTTAAATAAGCCTATTTTAAGATTAATCTTACTTTAATTAGGTATGTTCTCTAAATATACAGCTAGAGTTAATAATTATTAGATAGTAGAGTAGGTAGGGCACAGCCTAGCTTAGAAAATCTGCAAGTAGAGATAGCTTTACAGCTAACTTGCTAGCTGTTACTATAATAGATAACTGTAATAAACTACTATATTATTAAATACAAGACGTGCTTTTTAATAGTACTATTTCTAGTTAATCTAATGTTTTACAGTATAGATATACAAACTACAAGTGTAAAAGTCTTGCAATTTAAGCGCGTTTTTATTTGCCTATAGTATATAGGCTACCTAGCTTAAAAAACAAAGCTATAAACTAGTAACTAGTTAGTAACTTAAATATAACAACTACTATACTTATATATAATTTTATACACTGTTATTATAGCTATAGACTTTATAGAAGACGTCTAACAGCTCTATATTAAGTCAGAGAACAAGCCTAAGCTACCTGCTTTTACTAGTAGTTTTTATATTCTAAGTTGCTTTAAACTAGAAGAATAGAACAGTCTTATTAATAGAATTATTATAGCTACTTATTACATTGCTAAAGCTAATTGTAATAGAGCATTGCAACTTAAGAAGCTAAGATTTGCTACGTCTTTAATTAGCGTAGCTAAGATAGATCTAAGAAAGGCTACCTTACTAATTTAACATTCTCTTTTAAGAGCTAGCTTAGTAATTCTACCTACGTAATCTAGTAGAGAACTAGAGCTTTACTTTGTAATAAAGAAGAGGCAGCTATTAGCAAAGCCTATAATACTAACTATATAGTAAAATATTAGCTTCTTAAAAATCTAAAGACAGTAGCAACTTATATAGCTAGTACTGCTAAACAAAAGACTAAGATCTAGTAATAAGCTAAGAAAGATCTTAACTAAATATACTATAATGTCTAGAAAAGTAGTTAGTTATTACGTTATATTATTATATCTTTATTCTAACTAAATATAGCAGAATAGCTTAAGAATAAGCTTAGTACTGCCTATAAAAAAAATAAGATACTATTAATTGTAAGATTAATATATATAACTATTTAATATCTATTACTAAAGTTAACGCTGCTATTAAAGAAAAAAAAGAGTTAGGTACTAGCTAGGCAGCTAAACGCCTATTTAGTGCTAGTAGTGCTCTTAAAATTATCTTCTAAAAAGAGTATTAAAAGAGTCTTAAGAAGCTAAAAACTAATACCTTTAACTTTAATACTAAGAAAAAAAAGTAAGTTAAGTTTTATAATAAGCTTTTGCTAAAAATTCTAGCTATATACCTAGATAATAAGTAGAAGTAAGTTATTACATCTAATTATTACATATATTTACTAATAGTACTAAGCAGCATAAGCCTAATAATTACTTAGCTAATCTTAGTAATAGTAGTTTTCTTCTAACTATAGACAACCTTTATATTATAGGTAATAATAGTAATAAGTATAAGAAAGAACTTAAGAATAATAATAGTAAGCTAGAAGTATACTTTGCAGCTATACTAAATAAATATAAAATAGATAAGTAGTATTAGCAAGCTGTTATTAAAGAAAAAAAAACTAATTTTAAAGGTTTTAGTAATTTAGAAGACTAAGCTAGTAACAAAGAAAATAAGAGTAATAATAATAGTAATAATAAGTAGATATAAGTTGTCTAGTACGCTAGCTTCTTAGTAGATTATTACAACTAATTAAAATAGCTTAGACCTTAATAATTTCTCTTAAATATATTAACACAAGATGCTAGAGAGGTCTAAATTGTATAGGTATCTACTATAAGGTATATAGAAGTACTAAGATAAACTATAAGACTAGATCTCTATTCCTATAGGTCTTATACAAAAGAATACTTTAAAACTATCTATCTAAACTCTATAGAAGCTTCTTTTCTTATACCTAGAAGCTTAGAGAAGACTATACTAACAAGCAGTTAGAAGACAGATCTAAGTTAAGTAGTTGTTAGGTAATGTAAGGTAAGCTTAAAGAACTAGGCTTATTCTTATATTACTTCTCTTCTTATAGGCAGATTATTCTTAATTCTGCAAAATTATAAAGAGAATTCTTGTGCTATAAAGGTTTAAACTTTAAGAAAGTATAAAATATATCTAACTTCTATCTATTCTAAGACTCTAGTCTTTCCTTACTATTATTAACTTCTATTTAGGTTTTACTATATAACCTATATTAGCTACTTTATACTTATCTGTTCTAGGCAAGCTCTTTAGTAATAATAACTAAGCAAATTAGATTATTATTAGGCTTATAGCTATTATAAAAGCCTGTACTATAACAAGGTTACTTTTACTAAAGTTGTAGTAACTATAGAAACGCGTTTAATCTACTTCTTAATTAGGTTAAATTGCTTACAGCATACTTCTTAAGTAAATAATATATACTCTGCTTATTTCTACTCTCTAACAAATACTAATTCTTACTATAAGTACTTTAAATAACTTTATCTAATTACTACTAACTGTTGCTAGGCTTGTTTTTTAGTTACTATACTAATACCTGTCTCTTTTAGTACTCTTACAGTAGCCTATTAGGTTATCTGCTTTTATTTAATTTAGGCTTTTATACAAAAGAATATAGTAGTATATACTATTAATAAAGTATTGTTATTAAAGTATACTTATTATATACTTTAAAATAAAAAGTATTGTCTAGTTTAATTACTACTACTTTTTTCTTATTAGTCTTTAGGCTAACTTTTAAATAAGTACTAATTTATATTAGACCTAAGTATAACACTTTTTAAAGCAACCTTGTTATATAAAAAAAAGCTATAGTAGAAAAAAGTAAAGAGTTAAAAGAGCTAGAGGTAGTAGCTGTGCAGGCTGTCTATAAGACTGCTTAGAATAACCTCTATTAGTTAGCCTATACCTTAGCAAGTATAGTATAAGTAGCAACTATACAGCTTAAAGAGATATTAGCTGCTAACATATTACTTTATTAGTACTACGTCTAGCTTGTTACTAATTAGGCCTTAATAGAGGTAATAAAGGCACTTACTATGTAAGTAAAGTCTCTGCGCAATAAGGTAGCAGAGCTAAGGCAGGTAGTAGTATCTCTGCAGGCTCTAGTAGTTAAGGCTCTATAGCAGAGCACTAAGAGCAAGAGCCTAAAGAAGTTAGTACTTAAAAAAGTATTAGCTAATTTAAATACTCTTTTAGTAGACGCTAAAAAAAAAATAAGCAATATTAGTAAGGCTCTAGCTTAATTACTCTATATATAGTAGAGTAGATATTTTTTTTTATTACTTAGTTAAGTTAGTAGAGGTTTAAAGTAGTCTAGGTCTTCTTTGTTTTTTAAATTTATAATATACTCTCTTAAACTATTACTAGCTATTTTCTTTCTAGAATTTAATTTAATTTAGGAACTACTTTAAAAGACCTAGTAATTATAGATACTTATTATAAAACGCTCTTAGCTTATAGAGAGTATTCTTAAAGTTGTCTACTAGGTACTAGGTAGAGTTAAAGTTATGTCTTAGCTAACTTATACAGTACTTTAAGCGTTGTTAGACTAGCTTACTTACAAGTATTTTTTGTACTTTCTATTTCTTAACTCTTTAAATTAGAATACTTAAGAGTTTTAGAGCTTTCTATCTAGGTAGAAGGTCTACTAAGTCTTTATAGAGTATATTTAAAGTAAAGACATTGTAAATTTATAAGCTAAAAGAAAGTTTTAAATACTATAAATAACTAACTTACTTAAGAACTTTAAATAGACTTTCTTATAAGTTAGATAGCTTTTAGCTAAGATGCTTAATAGCTAAGTTCTTAGTTAATAAGTATACTTTATTACCTACTACTTAGTTAACTAGACTATAATACTTATCCTTAGTAGCTCTTATTTGCAGCTGCGCCTTTTTTATATTCTCTTTAGCTACCTTCTAAGCTTAGTGTATATAGGTTGCTAAAGCAAGTGTATCTTAGTAGTTTAGGTTGTTACAAAGAGTTATACCTATATTAAGTCTATTTTACTAATAGCTTTGTCTAAGTTTACTTCTAAATAATACTTAATAGAAAGTTATTCTAATACTAAAATAAAGTAAAGTAAGCTGTGTATAGTTAATAAGTAGTAGTAATTTAGACTAGTTATCTTAATAGTATATTATAAATAGTTATAGCTGCTAGTTAATATACTTGTTTATAATCTTTATTTAGCTATTAGTTTCTTTGTAGTAGGTAGTAGAAAGCTTAACTTTAACACTAATAATCTAACAAAACTTAGACTAGAAATAAGATATAAACTAAAGTCCTTAGTTAGATACTATTAACTTAAGAGTATAACTAAAATAATAGACTTATTAGATAAACAAAGACGCTATTTTTTATACAGTTATTATCTTGTAATATAGGATAGTAATTGCCTGCTTTGTTAAACAGTTAATAATAACAAGTATTTAATTATATCTAGCTTTATTCTTTAGAAAATTTTTATAATCTATATCTAGGTACTATATAGATTAATTAAGAATAAGTAATAAGTGTAAATACCTGCAGAGTTAAGTCTGTTTTAAATAACTATAGTAACAAGAGATATAATTTTGTATATATTATTTATAGCTTGCTCTTATACTCTGCTAGTAATACTATTAAGACAGTAGCTAGTAGGTTTTCTTTACGCTTAGGTAAGTAGTAGATACTTAGTTATAAGCTTTTTAGATAAAGCAAGTATACAGTACTAAGTCTAGGACTACGCACAGATAATCTTAGTATAGAAGCAGATTATTATAAATCTAATAACTAAGAGCTAGAGATTTTTACTCTTTTTTAAAGGCCTAGTAATTTTGTTACAGCATAGCTTTAATTAGTTCTAAGAAGTCTAACTATATTTCTAGCTATAAGGTATAGATAGTGTATGCTAAGAAATATAAAAGATAGACTTAGGTAAGATTAAAGTTAATATAGTTATAAAGTTGTTAAAGGTTTTATAATACCTAGGAGTAATTATCTTCCTAAGTTGTTTTAAAGTTAGCTAGGTCTTACTTTCTTAAACTAAAGATATTAGCTTTCTTGTTATTTTTCTCTAGAGTGTACTTAATTTAGAAGTTAAATAGAGCAAGTACTTCTACCTACTTAGCTTATTAGGTATTTAAGACTTTAGTAGTTATAAAATATTCTAGAGAATAGTAGTTAGAGTAGATATAGATCTAATTTAGTATAAATATTAGCTTAGCTCTCTACTTATTAAAAGCCTAGAAGATAGCAAAGAGCTCTTTATTATAGATCTCTTAGTTAAGCTTTAAACCTAATAGAGAACAGCTATAGAACGCTGTAGAGTACTAGTAGTTGTCTGCATATTTCTAAGATATAATACTAGCTACTACTTTATTTAATATATTAGTCTTAAGCTTTATTTTAAAGTCTAAGTTAAAGTAGTATAGAGTTAAGATAGCTAATAGACTTTGTTTAAGCTTCTTAAAGCTAGCCTAGCAGTCTAGAGTCTATTTAAAGGTATTTAATAGACTCTGTAATATAATTAAAAGTTTAACTACTTAAAAGAACTTAAGCACAAATTATTAATAAAAACTAGTAAAGCCTAAGAATAATTTTACACTTGTTATAGTTATAAGTAGCTTCTAGTCTGCTAAAACCTATACCTTTTTAAAATCTACCTTAATACCTTTGTTTATAAGAATATACCTAAGGTACTAAGTATAAGTTATATAGAATTTACTTTTCTTAATATTAACCTACAGGTTTATAGAGCAAAGACGTTCTAGAACTTTTTTAACATGTATCTAGTAAGTCTAAGCGTTTTTAGAGTAGATAAAGATATTATCTAAGTAAGCAATATAAAAGTTATCTAAGTAGTTAATTAGAACGTTGTTTATATAGTATTAGTATATAGTAGAGCTATTATATAAACTAAATAGTAAGACTTTGCACTTATATATACTATAATACGTCTAGAACGTAGTATACTCTTTAAAAGCAAGATCTATATAGATTTAGTTAAAAGCTAATTAAATGTTAAACTTTATAAATATCTTTGCTTTAAATAGTTAAGTAAGTAGCTTATCTATATATAGTATTAGATAAGAGTCTTTATAAGTTAAATTATTTAATTTACAATAGTTTATATAGATATAAAGGCTTTTATTTAGTTTTTATATATATAGTATAAGTAATATAAATAAGCTTTAGCTATACTTAATTTAACTATAGCATAGCTATTCTTTTACAAACTTCTTAGCAGCTCTAAGTTCTTCTAGGTTCTGTTTGTATAAGAAAAAGTAATAGTTTAGTAAGAGTTCTTTTAAAACAATCTTAGAGTTATAAGAGTAGTGTTTTAAAAGGCTTTTAGCTTTTGTTTTGCTAAATATATTAGTATACTAAGAGTACTAAGCTAGCAAGCGTTTCTAGATTAGTTAGGCATTTTTAAAGTTGTCTTAGTTATACTTTTCTTTTATAATATAAGTAATCTTATATAGACTAGTTATAAAGAAGTTATTTTACAGTTTCTTTATTAAGAAGTAGAAAGTATTAGCTAAGAGTATAGTAATAGTAGTAATCTTAGTTAGAGTACTTATAAGAGTATTTACTACTTTGTTAGGTAGTACTAAAGGTTATAAACAAAACTTAAGTAACCTTAATATACTTTTTATATATTAAATAGTTGTACTAAAGCTATGTTATTACTAATACTCTTTTTATTCTTATAAAGTATCTTATTACTTTATATTTTATTAAGCATTGCCTTCTCTAAAGAGTTATTGCAAAGTTACTAATAAAGGTAGTGCAAGATTATATAATTAAGAGTATTTAGTAGGCTATATTAACTAATACTTATCTATATTAAGTTATAGCTTAAAGTACTTAAGCTATTTAATTCTAATAATACAATCTTATAATCTAAGATCTATAATAATAAAAAGGCAGTTATATACCTTCTAGCTATTGACTATAAGGTATAACTATATATACTAGGTTACTAAGGAGGTAATTTAATTCTAGAACTTTTTAACCTAAACTAAGAAGAGTAGCTTTTAGATAAGTTTATAAAGTAAAGTAGAGATAGAAGATATAATATTAGAGTTTAAAAACAAAAATCTTTAGGCAATAGTATTAACTAAGAAGTAGAGTTAAACACTAAGCTCTTAGTTGCAAAGAATAGTTAAAGTAAAGAAAATAAGGTCTGCTAAACAAATAAAACAGTAAGAGATTAGATAGATTATATTAGTTTAGGCCTAGGTAGAATAATCTTCTTAGTATTAAGGTTGTACTTTAAGCAAAGCTTGTAAGCACTATTTAATTAGTTCTTAGAAATAAATATAGTAACAGGAAGCTAAAAAGAAATTATAGTAAAGAGTATAGATACTGTCTATCTATTTTAAAAGTAAGAGTAATAATAAGTAGTATAGAGTAGACTGTCTAGCTTAAAGGTTAAAGTTAAGATCTAATAACTTAGATTATTACTTAGGTTAAATATAAACTATAAGAGTTTACATTCTTACTATGCTATATACTATAACTATAAGATACTTGTTAATAAGCAACTAGAGTTAGTCTAATAAAATATAGTTATAGTTACCTGTTAACAAGCAGAATTATATTATACTTGTTAACAAGCAATAGTCTGTGCGTGCTTGTTAATAAGCAAGTTACGTAATCTGTAATTACTTTGTTTTATGCTCTAATCTCTAGCTTTTGTTAAGATTCTAGTTAGTTACTTATTACACTGTGCTGTATCCTTTATAGAATTATAACACTACTTTTTTTTCTTATCTAGTTTGTTTTTAAACTATATAATAAGTTACTAGGTTTATATAAAGCTAAAGCTTCCTCTTATTTAGTAATCTAGTAAGTTAAGATATCTTTTTATATTTACAACCTTTAACTTAGCTTAGAAATTTAATAAGCTAATATACTATCTAAAGTTTTTTACAACTATTGTTTTTTTAAAAGCTATAAGTACTATATTATACTAAATACTCTAAATTAAATAAAGCGTACTAAATATACTAAAGTAAGCAAGCTATGTGTAAATATATCTTAAAAGTTGTTAGATTGTACTTATAAAGAGTATAAAAAGAAAGTTAAAGATAATAAGACATTGCTAGCAACTATAATTATATAGTTATTATAGAATAAGAAAATTCTAAAACAGGCTAAAGATTACGCACAGTATAAGGTACTAGGTTTAGCAAATAAGATAATTAAGTTAGGTAAGCTAGATTTAGCTAAAAAAGTTAATTATCTAGCTATGTCTATTAGAATATATACTTCTTTAATAGCTTAAAGTGCTATAGATCTTATTCAAGAGTCTATAGCTAACTATAGTACTTCTATACTAGCTAGCAGTAGTTTGTAAAGTTTGTACTTAGCTTCTACGTGCTTTCTAACTCTAAGTATCTTAACTATTTAACTAAGTACTTATTATTGCAACTTTTTTTGCAATGTTTTATAATTTTCTTAACTTCCTACTTGTTATTACTATTAGCTTAGTAATAGAAGTCTTTCTAAGTTAGCGTTCTTAGGTTAGCTAGTTCTAATAGCAATATATAGAACACTAGGTAGATCTTTATATCTTTTAGCAGGTCTAGCTAGTAGTTAACTAGGCTAATCTGCTTTAAAATAAAAAATAGTCTAACTTTAACTTTGTCTAGTTTTTACATTAGTCTTTATGTGCATAGGTTTTTTATAAAAAGATATACTTTATCTCTTTCTTTTAGTTAAAGTACTGTTTTTCTTTTCTAATTTATATAGGAAATTGCTTATAACTAAGCTTTAGCAATATTATTAAGCAATTTTTAATATACTTTTTTTAGTTTCTATACTAAGAATATTACTAACTTTATTTAGATATTACTTTTAAGACTTTATATAAAGAGATTTAGATATTGTCTGTAGCTAGCAAAAAACAGTATGTAGCCTGTTACTTCTAATTTCTTGTTGTTGTATACAATTTATACTATAAGCAAGAGTAAAACCTAGTTATTTTGCTGCTAATTGCAGTATATTTAAAGATATATTTCTATTATCTAGTTTACTTATTCTGTTTGTCTATCTGTCTGCAGATAATAGGCTGTTAAAAGCTTCTTCTTAGTTCTTACTTCTACAAAGAACATTGTCTAGAAGTTTAATATAAAGAGCTTGTTTTTATTACTAATAATTAATTTAGAAATACTATAGTATTAAATAATCTTGTCTAGAAATACTTATATAAGCTAATTTGTAGTATAGCTGTGTTAGAAAGGTATAAACTTAGTAGCTTTTATAAATCTATCTACTACTATAAATATTAAATTATATTTATAGTCTAAAACAAAGTCTTTAGATATAAGTAGCTGTGTAACAAAACCTATTATAATATTTGTTTATAGTACTGTTAGTAGCTCTATTACTTGCATTTCTTTATATTTTATATATATACTATACTTATTCTACTAGCAAGTAATAGAGTTCTTAATATACTTAGTAACCTTGTCTTTTATATTTAGAAACTTATAGTATTATCTAATAAGTTCTATAGTATATATAATTTCTAAGTATCTATAAAGTGTATTATTATAGTAATCTTCTATAATCTTTATTTATAATTTATCTAGTAACGTACCTTATAGGCAAGTAGCTTACCTAAGCAAGTAGCTTACTTTTGCTAAGACTACACTAAACTTTACTCTACTTATAATGCTTTTACATAATAATGCAATAAAACTCTTAAATAAAGCAGATATACAGCTTGCTTTCTAGGCTATCTATTAAGACGCAATACTCTTTTAGCAACGTGCTGTAGCTATTTACAACGTGCCTTAAAAGACACTTAGCAACTAACTTACTAGAACCTCTCTACAACGCAATTGCAAGCTTAACTTAATAAAGTTAATAAGCACTAAAAAGGAAGTAATTGTCTAGCATGTATTAAGGCTAGACAAGCAAGGATACTTGCCCTAGCTTGCTAATATAGAGGATATAGCTAATTCTCTACTTGCTAAGCGCTACTACCTACTTGTTAGTAAGAACTAGGCTAGCACCTTTGTTAAGCATTAGCTAGAGCTTAAAGTTAAGTTTAATTAAAAGTATAACTATAAGAAAGCCCTGTGTAAAGATTCTAAGGTAATAAAAGACTAGTTCTACCTAGTAGAGAATACTAAAGCTAAGTATAGTATCCTAGATAAAGACACTTACAACTTTAACAAATCTAGCTTTATAATAAGCATTATATCTATAAGAGCTGTTGTTACAGGCTTTAAGCATTAAAAAAGGCTAATAACAGTGCAGCAGGGCAATAGAAAGTAGACTAGTATTATCTAGAGTATTAATGCAAAGGGCTAGTCTATCTTACTCTTTGTTATCTTCTCTAGTAAGCACTACCTCTCTGCCTAGTATAAAGAGCCTAGTATACCTAACAACTAGGTTATAAGTGTCTCTAATAACAGCTAGACTAATAATAAGCTTAAAGTTAAGTAGTTAAAGCACTTTAATAAGCACACTAAGACACGCACTGTTAGCAGCTACTAGCTGCTTGTTCTAGATAGCTATAAGAGCTATAACTTAGTTAATTTCTACTAGTACTATAAAGAGCACAAGATTGTTACTCTATATATACTTCTATACTTATTGCACTTACTGCAGCTGCTTAATATAAAGTGTTTTGCTCTAATAAAGAAGGCCTATAGCTACTAAGCTAAGCAGCTAATACAGTGCAAGATTACTTATATTACTAAACTTAAGTTCTTACTGTGCTTTAAAGTAGCTTTTAACACTTTAATTATAGCAAGTAATATTTAAAGAGAGTTTAAAGGCGCTAGCCTAGTCTTATATAACCTAGAGGCTGTAATATTAAAGCTTAAAGTGCAACTGTGTACTCTACTACTACTTACTATAGACAACAGTACGTAGGAGTCTAAAATACTAAGCAATACTCTAGAGTTTAGGTTTTAATCAAAGCTAATTTAAGAGAGGATTTAGAGACACACTAATAGCTTGCTAATATCTATAGTTAACACTCTTAATTAGCTTACTAAAGACGCAGAGCTAATAGCGTATTTACTAGTTTTAGTGCGCAACTAGGTTGCTAACCTACAGGCAGCTAACAAGGCTGCTACACGTTGTAAATTACACAAAAAAAAGCAGGTACAGCAAAAAAAGACTCTAACCTTTGCTAAGAGAGTACAGCTAACTACTCTAAAAGAGTTTAAGGCCTGTAGTAATAAAAAAAAAGCAAAGAAGAGGTTGCATATTAATAGAAGCACTTAGTCTTTAAGACGCTGTAGCACATGTAGCAAAGTAGGGCATAATATACAAATATATAAGAAAGATACGCAGAGTACTAAAGATTAGTATAATATACTATATAGTACAGTATACTGCTATTATATACTATAATATTATAAAGTAGTTGCAGTATTAGTGTAGTCTTAGCAAAAGTAAGCTACTTACTTAGGTAAGCTACTTGCCTATAAAGTACGTTACTTAAAGTAGTATATATTATTCTTTCTAAACTTATATAATTAGGTTAAGCTGTTATAATAGTCTTAAGGATCTGTTTTTATTAATCTCTAAAATAGCAGCTTTATTAATTATTTTTTTGCCTATAAGGTTGTGTCTTTAGCTAAGAGTATCTGCTCTGCTATTATCTTTGCCTAGAGTATACAGTATCTTAAACTTCTACTGTCTTAGTATTTCTAACTATTTTATTTATTGTCTATTTAAGACCTTAGTAGTAGTAAAATATACTAGGTTGTTATAATCTATATAGATTGTAAGTTCTAAATAGCTTTCTTTGTATACTTACTAATATTCTAGAGCTAAGACAATTGCTAATAGTTCTTTGTTATATATATTATATTATTCTTCTAGTTCTAAGAACTTGTATAAGTAATAGGTAATTAAGTACTATTATCTATCTTTTTCTTGCATAATATATACTCTTAATACTAAATCTAAGGTATTTGTTTCTATTTATATAAGCTTATTACTCTTAAATATAATTAGTATTAAGAAGTTAATACACGCTTGTTATAGTAACTTAAATATATTATTTTATTTTTTTCTTTACTTAAAGAGTATGTCTTTCTATATAAGCTTTGTAAGCAGCAAAGCCTTCTTAGAGTAATCTTTAATAAAGCGTCTATTAAAGTTAACAGACCTAAAGAATTCTTAAATCTTTTTAACTATTGTTAGAGTAAGCTAATTTTTTACTACGTCTATCTTAGTATTGCTTATCTTTACTCTATATTATCTTATAACAAACTTTAGAAATTCTATTTTTTCTTTATACTACTTACACTTCTTAGGTTTTAATTAAAGGTCTGCTTTCTTTAAGTATTCTAGCACTTCTATAATATATTGTATATGCTCTTCTAGTATCTTTAAGTACACTAAGATATTATTTAAGTATACTACTACTATTTTGTTAAGATGTACTCTAAGGACGTTGTTAATTAACTTTTAGCACGTAGCTAGTACGTTTGTTAGACTAAATAGTATAACTAAGTACTTATAGAGTCTGTATTATATTCTAAATACTATCTTCTATACTTTGCCTTTTTTTATACAGATAGAGTTATATACTCTTCTTAAATCTAATATAGTAAAGTACTAAGCTTCTTGTAATTAATTCTGTAGTTCTACTATATTAAGTAAAAGATACTAATTCTTAATTGTAATATTATTAAGCTTTCTAAAGTTAATACAAAGCTATAGCTTGCTATCTTTCTTTAGTATAAATAAAACAAGGTATAAGAACAAGCTTAGTTCTTTAAGCTTACCTTATACTACCTAACAACTACTTAACTTAGTTCTGTCTTCTAACTGCGCCTTAGTATAGTCTTTTCTAAGCTCTTAGGTATAAAAAAAAAAAGTCTCTACAGAGTTTAGATAGATAGTTTTAAAGTATTCTTTTGTACAAGACCTATAAGAATAAAGATCTAGTCTTATAGTTTATTCTAGTGCTCTTATACACTTTATAGCAGATACCTATTATAACAACACAAGATGCTAGAAGGGTCTAAATTATATAGGTATCTGCTACAAGGTATATAGGAGCACTAGAATAAACTGCAGGACTAGATCTCTATTCCTATAGGTCTTGTATAAAAGAATACTTTAAAACTATCTATCTAAACTCTGTAGAGGCTTCTCCTCTTATACCTAGAAGCTTAGGAAAGACTGTACTAAGGAGCAGTTAGAAGACAGATCTAAGTTAGGTAGTTGTTAGGTAATATAAAATAGGCTTAAAGAACTTAGCTTGTTTTTACATTACTCCCCTCTTTATAGGCAGATTGTCTCTAATTCTGCAAAATTATAAGGAAAATTCTTGTGCTATAAAGGTTTAAACTTTAAGAAGGCGTAAAACATATCTAACTCCTATCTGTTCTAAGACTCTAGTCTTTCTTTACTGTTGTTAACCTCTATTTAGGTTTTGCTGCACAACCTATATTAGCTACCCTGTACTTATCTGTCCTAGGCAAGCTCTCTAGTAATAATAACTAAGCAAATTAGATTGTTACTAGGCTTATAGCTGTTGTAAGAGCCTGCGCTAACAGAGTAGCTTTTACTAACGTTGTAGTAACTGTAGAAACGCGTTTAATCTACTCCCTAATCAAGTTAAATTGCTTACAGCATGCTTCTTAAGTAAACAACGCGTGCCCTGCTTGTTTCTGTTCTCTAACAGATACTAATTCTTGCTGTAAGTACTTTAAACAACTTTATCTAATTGCTGCTAACTATTACTAGGCTTGTTTTTTAGTTACTATACTAATACCTGTCTTTCCTAGCGCTCTTATAGTAGCCTATTAGGTTATCTGCCTTTGTTTAATTTAGGCCTTTGCGTAAGAGAACACAGTAGTGTACACTTTTAATAAGGCATTGTTGTTAAAGTGTGCTTATTATACACTTTAGAACAAGAAGTATTGTCTAGTTTAATTACTATTACTTTCTTCCTATTAGTCCTTAGGCTAACTTTTAAATAAGTGCTAATTTACATTAAACCTAAGTACAATGCTTTTTAGAGCAATCTTGTTGCGTAAGGGGAGGCTATAGTAGAGGAAAGTAGAGAGTTAGGAGAGCTAGAGGTAACAGCTGCGTAGGCTGTTTGTAAGACTGCTTAGGATAACCTCTGTTAGTTAGCCTATGCCTTAGTAAGTATAGTGCAGGTAGCAACTGCGCAGCTTAAAGAGGTGTTAGCTGCTAACATGTTACTCTATTAGTACTACGTCTAGCTTGTTACTAATTAAGCCTTAATAGAGGTAATAAGGGTGCTTACTGCGCAGGTAAGGTCCCTGCAGGATAAGGTAGCAGAGCTTAGGCAGGCTGTAGTATCCCTGCAGGCTCTAGTAGTTAAGGCTCTATAGCAGAGCACTAGGGGCAAGGGTCCTAAGTAAACTGTACCTAAGAAGGCTTAGCTTCCTTTAGATACTCCTATAGTAGACGCTAAGGAGGAGATAAGCAACGTTAGTAAGGCTCTAGCTTAATTACTACCTGTACAGTAGAGTAGACGTTTTCCTTTGTTACTTAGCTAGGTTAGTAGGTATTTAAAGTAGTTAAGATTTTCTTTGTCTTTTAAATTTATAACGTGCTTACTTAAACTGTTACTAGCTGTTTTCTTTCTAGAATTTAATCTAATTTAGTAACTACTTTAAAGGACCTAGTAATTACAAATACTTATTGTAAAACACTCTTAGCTTGTAGGGAGCGTTCTTAAAGTTTTCTACTAGGTACTAAGTAGAGTTAGGGTTGTGTTCTAGCTAACTTACACAGTACTTTAAGCATTGTTAGACTAGCTTACTTGCAAGTATTTCTTGTACTTCCTATTTCTTAATTCTTTAAATTAAGATACCTAAGAGTTTTAAAGCTTCTTGTCTAGGCAGAAGGTCTGCTAGGTCTTTGCAGAGTATATCTAAGGCAAAGACGTTGTAAATTTATAAGCTAAGAAGAAGTTTTAAACACTATAAATAACTAACTTACTTAAGAACTTTAAACAGACCTTCCTATAGGTTAGATAGCTTTTAGCTAGGACACTTAACAGCTAAGTTCTTAGTTAACAAGTATACTTTATTACCTACTGCCTAGTTAACTAGACTGCAGTGCTTGTCCTTAGTAGCTTTTATTTGCAGCTGCGCCTTTTCTATATTCTCCTTAGCTACCTTCTAAGCTTAGTGTATGTAGGTTGCTAGAGCAAGTGTATTCTAGTAGTTTAGGTTGTTATAAAGAGTTGTATCTGTATTATATCTATTCTACTACTAGCTCTGTCTAGGTTTACTTCTAAACAATACTTAATAGAGAGTTATTCTAATACTAGAATAAAGTAAGGTAAGCTGTGTGCAGTTAATAAGTAGCAGCAATTTAGACTAGTTATCTTAATAGTACGTTACAAACAGTTATAGCTGCTAGTTAATATACTTGTTTATAATCTCTGTTTAGCTATTAGTTTCCTTATAGTAGGCAGTAGAAAGCTTAACTTTAGTGCTAATAATATAACAGAACTTAGACTAGAAACAGGACACAAACTAAGGTCTACAATTAGATACTATTAACTTAGAGGTATAACTAAAACAATAGACCTATTAGATAAACAAGGAGGCTATCTCTTGTACAGTTATTGTCTTATAGTATAGAATTGTAATTGCTTATTTTATTAAATAGTTAATAATAACAAGTATCTAATTGTATCTAGCTTTGTCCTTTAGAAAATCTTTAAAATCTATACACAGGTGCTGTATAGGTTAATTAAGGATAGGTAACAGGTGTAAGTACCTGTAGAGTTAGGTCTGTTTTAAATAACTATAGTAACAAGAGATATAATTTTGCATATATTGTTTATAGCTAGTGCCTATGCCTTGCTAGTAATACTGTTAAGATAGTAGCTAGTAGGTTTTCTTTGCGCTTAGGTAAGCAGTAGATACTTAGTTATAAGCTTCTTAGATAAGGCGCGTATACAACAAAGAGTCTAAGGCTATATACAACTAATCTTAATATAAAAGTAGACTGTTATAGATTTAATAACTAGAGGCTAGAGATTTTTACTCTTTTTTAAAGGCCTAGCAATTGTGTTGCAGCACAGCTTTAATTAGTTCTAAAGAGTCTAACTACATCTCTAGCTACAAGGTGCAGATAGCATGTACTAAGGAATGTAAAAGATAGACTTAGGCAAGATTAAAGTTAATACAGTTATAGAGTTGTTAAAGACCTAAAATTACTTAGGAGTAATTATCTTCCTAAGCTGTCTTAAGGTTAGCTAGGTCTTACTCTCTTTAACTAAGGATATTAGCCTTCTTATTATTCTTCTCTAGGGTGTACTTAATTTAGAAGTTGAACAAAGCAAGTGCCTCTGCCTACCTAGCTTGTTAGGCATTTAAGACTTTAGTAGTTATAAAATATTCTAAAGAACAGTAGTTAGAGTAGACATAGATTTAATTTAATATAGACGTTAGCTTAGCTCTCTACTTGTTAAAGGCTTAGAAGATAGCAAAGAGCTCTTTGTTATAGATCTCCTAGTTAAGCTCTAAACCTAATAGGGAACAGCTGTAGAACACTATAAGGTACTAGCAGTTGTCTGCGTGTTTCTAAGATATAATGCTAGCTACTACTCTATCTAATATATTAGTCTTAAGCTTTGTTTTAAGGTCTAAGTTAAAGTAGCACAGAGTTAAGATAGCTAATAGGCTCTGTTTAAGCTTCTTAAAGCTAGCCTAGCAGTCTAGAGTCTATTTAAAGGCATTTAATAGACTCTGCAACGCAATTAAAGGTTTTGCTACTTAAGAGAACTTAGGCATAAATTGTTAATAGAAACTAGTAAAGCCTAGGAACAATTTTACACTTGTTACAGTTGTAAGTAGCTTCTAGTCTGCTAAAACCTGTACCTTCTTAGGATCTACCTTAATACCTTTGTTTGTAAGGATATATCTAAGGTACTAAGTGCAAGTTATATAGAATTTACTTTTCTTAATATTAACTTGCAGGCCTGCAGAGTAAAGACGTTCTAGAACCTTTTTAACATGTGTCTAGTAAGTCTAAGCGTCTTTAGAGTAGATAAGAATATTGTCTAAGTAAGTAATATAAAAGTTATCTAAGTAGTTAATTAGAATGTTGTTTATATAGCGTTAGTACGTAGCAGGGCTATTGCACAAACTAAATAGTAAGACCTTACACTTATATATACTATAACGCGTCCTAAACATAGTATACTCTTTAGAGGCAAGATCTATACAGATTTAGTTAAAAGCTAATTAAATATTAAACTTAGTAAATATCTTTGCCTTAGATAGTTAAGCAAGCAGCTTGTCTATACAGGGTATTAGATAGGAGTCTTTGCAAGTTAAATTATTTAATTTATAATAGTCTATACAGATACGTAGGCTTCTATTTAGTTTTTATATATACAGTATAGGTAATATAAATAAGCTTTAGCTGTGTTTAATCTAACTATGTTAGAGTTAATCCTACACAAACTTCTTAGTTGCCTTAAGTTCTTTAAAGTTCTGTTTATACAAAGAGGAATAGTAGTTAGGCAAAGGTTCTTCTAGAACAATCTTGTAGTTGTAAGAGCAGTGCTCTAAAAGGCTTTTAGCTTCTGTCTTACTAAATATATCAGCATACTAAGAGTACTAGGCTAGCAAGCGTTTCTAGATTAGTTAGGCGTTGTTAGAGTTGTCTTAGTTGTGCTTCTCTTTTATAATACAAGTAATCTTATACAGACTAGTTGTAAAGAACTTGTTTTACAGTTTCTTTATTAAGAAGTAGAAAGCGTTAGCTAAGAGCACAGTAATAGTAGTAACCTTAGTTAGACTAGTTACAGGGGTGTTTACTACTTTATTAAGTAGTACTAGAGGTTGCAAACAAAACTTAGGCAACTTTAATATACTTTTTATGTGTTAAATAGTAGTACTAAGGCTGTATTGTTGCTAATACTTATCTTGTTCTTATAGAGCATCTTGTTGCTTTATGTCCTGTTAGGCTTTGCCTTCTCTAAGGGGTTATTATAAAGTTATTAATAGGGGCAGCGCAGAATTGTATAATTAAGAGTATTTAGCAGGCTATATTAACTAAGACCTATCTATATTAAGTTATAGCTTAAAGCGCTTAAGCTATTTAATTCTAATAATATAATCTTGTAATCTAAAGTCTACAATAATAAAAGAGTAGTTATACACCTTTTAGCTGTTAACTATAAGGTGTAACTGTATATACTAGGTTATAGAAGAAGTAATTTAATTCTAGAAACCTTTAACCTAAACTAAGAAGGGTAGCTTTTAGATAGGTTTATAGAAAGAAGTAAAAATAGAATAAGTAATATTAGAATTTAAAAACAAAAATCCTTAGGCACTAGTATTAACTAAGAATTAGAGTTAAACACTAAGCTCTTAGTTGCAAAGAATAGTAGAAGTAAGGAAATAAAGTCTGCTAAATAAATAAGACAGTAAGAGATTGGATAGATTATATTAGTTTAGGCCTAAGTAGAGTAATCCTCCTAGGCAGGACTGTTTTCTATAGGGATTGTATAGGTCTCGTTAAAGTCTTCTTTAGCATTAACAAAGTCTTCCTGTTCTACTTTAATTTTGCGCACATAGAGTACTGTACAATCCTTAGTAAAGTGTTCTAGCTTCCTGCAGTTATAGCAAGCTCTTAGAGTTACATTCTTTACAGGTGCAAGTGTATTAGAAGGTTAGCAGAGTGCAGGGGTACTCTAGGCAAAGTAAGTAGATTAGCTAGAAGAAGAGTAATCTTGTTAACCTGTTGTAACAGAGCTCTGTTTTGCATCTAACTAGTAGGTTCTTGTTAATCTTAAGAGTTGCAAAACAGTATAGGTCAGCGTAGTAGAGTTGTTCTTTTTTTCTATATTGTAGGCAGTTAGGTGTTCTACTATTTAGAAGAAGGAATTATACTATTGCTGCTTAAAGCCTAGATTAGGTACTTAAATGCTTAGAGAGATCTTAGTCTACATATAGTAAAACCATTCTAATTAGGGTACCTTTTCTTTAATAGCTGCACTAAGGAAGCAGCTCTTAAAAGCAGGGAAAGCTTCTAATTTCTTTATTTAAAGTTGATTAAAGGCTGCTTAGCTTTCTACCTGCTTATTTCTAGTAACAAAGTATGTTTTAAGGAGCGTAATTATCTCTTCTGCAGTGTAAAAACAATCTGTCTTATTGTTAGAGAGGTACTAAGGTTCTAAGTATTCTTTAGCTAATCTAGAGGTATAACTCTAGACAAGGGCTATATGCGCACGTACACTCTAATAGTAGTCTGTATTAATCTTAAGTTAGTCTTAAATAAAGGCACGCTATTACTAAAAGGTAGAGTTACTTCTATTAGTAAGAACCTTAATATTAAGAGTCTTTTTAGAGAGCTTCTTGTGTACTGTAAGTACTAAGCTAGCTTTAGATAGCTGCCTTATAGTAGATTAATACAGTACACCTATTAGTAGTATTTCTGTTGTAGGTAGGGGGCAATCTGCTAAAGCAAGGCTAGCACGCAACTAAGCAAGTTCCTGCTGCAGTCAGGCTATTTCTTCTAAAGAATTATAGTAAGATAGCTCTAAATTAAATCTGTTGTTAGCAGGGGACAGTTGTGCTAATATAAGGCCTTAGGGGCGTCTAGCCCCTAATTAGTTCTAAGACTAAGTAGTAAGTCCTGTAGTAGTGCCTAACATTAAGGTTGTATCTAAATTAGGTAGGTTATTAATAGTCTCTAAGTGTCTATCTTAGCGCAATCTAACGTAGCTTTTCTAAAGTTAATCCTAGAGCAGTAAGTTGCAAGAAGTTCTAAACCTATAAGCTTTAGTTGTTAGGAGATCTCTAGAATCCTAACTATAGTATAAACAATTTAAAGACTTGTTTAGTTTAGACGTAATACTCTAGCTGCGCTTGTGCAAATAACTAAACAAACTGTAGCAATATTATTATAAAGCTGTTACTAGCTAGAACAAGTTTTAAAGTATAATATAATAACACAAGATGCTAAAAGGGTCTAAATTACATAGGTATCTGCTACAAGGTGTATAGGAGCACTAGAATAAACTACAGGACTAGATCTCTATTCCTATAGGTCTTGTACAAAAAGATACTTTAAAACTATCTATCTAAACTCTGTAAAGGCTTCCCCTCTTATACCTAGAAGCTTAGGGAAGACTGTACTAAAGAGTAGTTAGAAGACAGATCTAAGTTAGGTAGTTGTTAGGTAATGTAAGATAGGCTTAAAGAACTTAGCTTGTTCTTACACCTATACAATATAGACTCTTTTAGTATTTTATATTGTTATATTATACTTTAAAACTTGTCTTAGCTAGTAACAGCTTTATAATAATATTGCTATAGTTTGTTTAGTTATTTGTATAAGTGTAGCTAGAGTATTACACTTAAACTATAAAAGTCTTTAAATTATTTATACTATAGTCAAGATTTTAGAAATCTCTTAATAACTAAAGCCTATAAGTTTAGAACTTCTTACAACTAACTACTCTAAGATTAACTTTAGAAAAGCTGTGTTAGATTGCGCTAAGATAGATACTTAGAGACTATTAATAACCTACTTAATTTAGATACAACTCTAATATAAGGCACTACTATAAGACTTACTACTTAGTCTTATAACTAATTAAAAACTAAACGCTTCTAAGGCCCTATATTAGTATAACTGTCTACTACTAATAATAGATCTAATTTAGAGCTATCTTACTATAATCTCTTAGAAGAGATAGCTTAACTACAGCAAGAACTTGCTTAGTTACATGCTAGTCTTGCTCTAGCAGATTGCCCCCTACTTACAACAGAAACACTACTAATAGGTATACTATATTAATTTACTATAAGGTAGCTATTAAAAGCTAGCTTAGTACTTATAGTACATAAAAAGCTTTCTAAAAGGACTTCTAATATTAAAGTTCTTATAAATAGAAGTAACTTTACTTTTTAGTAGTAGTATACCTTTATTTTAGACTAACTTAATATTAATACAGACTACTATTAGAGTATATATACTTATATAGCCTTTGTCTAAGGTTATATATCTAGATTAGCTAAAAAGTACTTAGAACCTTAGTACTTCTCTAATAATAAGACAGACTGTTTTTACACTGTAGAAGAAATAATTATACTCTTTAAGACATACTTTGTTACTAAGAACAAGCAGGCAGAAAGCTAAGCAGCTTTTAATTAACTCTAAATAGAGAAATTAAAAGCTTTCTCTGCTTTTAAGAGCTACTTCCTTAGTACAGCTATTAAAGAAAAAGCACTTTAATTAAAATAGTTTTACTATATATAGACTAAGATCTCTCTAAGTATTTAAGTACTTAATCTAGGCTTTAAGTAGTAATAGCATAATTTCTTCTTCTAAATAGTAGAATACCTAACTACTTATAATATAGAAAAAAGAAACAACTCTACTATACTAACCTATATAGTTTTATAACCTTTAAAATTAACAAGAACTTACTAGTTAGATACAAAACAAAGCTCTGTTACAATAGAATAATAAAATTACTTTTCTTTTAACTAATTTATTTACTTTGCCTAGAGTACTTTTATACTCTGCTAACCTTCTAATATACCTGCACTTATAAAGAATATAACTCTAGAAGCTTGCTATAACTATAGAAAGCTAGAATACTTTACTAAGAATTATACAGTACTCTGTGTACACAAAATTAAGGTAAAGTAAGAAAATTTTATTAATACTAAAGAAGACTTTAACAAGACTAATTTAATCTCTATAGAAAATAGTTCTGCCTAAGAAGATAATCTTACTTAGGCCTAAACTAATATAATCTATCTAATCTCTTACTATCTTATTTGTTTAGTAGACTTAATTTTCTTACTTTTACTATTCTTTGCAACTAAAGGCTTAGTATTTAACTCTGCTTCTTAGTTAACACTAGTGCCTAAGGATTTTTGTTTTTAAACTCTAATATTGTATATTCTATCCCTACTTTACTTTATAAAATTATCTAAAAACTACCTTTCTTAGTTTAGGTTAAAGAGTTCTAAGATTAAATTACCTCTCTAGTAACCTAGTATATACTTACACCTTATAGTTAATAGCTAAAAGGTATATAACTGCTTTTTTATTATTATAAATCTTAGATTATAAGATTATATTATTAAAATTAAATAGCTTAAGTACTTTAAGCTGTAACTTAGTACAGATAGGTCTTAGTTAATCTAGCCTACTAAATACTTTTAATTATATAATTTTGCACTGCTTTTATTAATAACTTTATAACAACCTCTTAGAGAAGGCAAAGCCTAACAGAATATAGAGCAACAAAATACTCTATAGGAGTAAAAAGAGTATTAGCAACAATATAGCCTTAGTACTACTATTTAATATATAAAAAGTATATTAAAGTTACCTAAGTTTTGTTTATAACCTCTAGTACTACTTAATAAGGTAGTAAACACTCTTATAACTAGTCTAACTAAGATTACTACTATTACTATACTCTTAGCTAATGCTTTTTACTTCTTAATAAAGAAACTGCAAAACAAGTTCTTTATAACTAATCTATACAAGATTAATTATATTATAGAAGAAAAGTACAACTAAAACAACTTTAATAACGCTTAACTAATCTAGAAACGCTTACTAGCTTAATAATCTTAGTATACTAATATATTTAGTAAGGCAGAAGCTAAAAGCCTTCTAGAACACTACCTTTATAACTACAAGATTGTTCTAGAAGAACCTTTACTTAACTACTATTCTTTCTTATATAAATAGAACCTAAAAGAACTTAAAGCAACTAAAAAGTTTATATAAGATTAACTCTAATATAGTTAGATTAAACACAGCTAAAGCCTATTTATATTACTTATACTATATATATAAAAACTAAATAAAAGCCTATATTTCTATATAAACTACTATAAATTAAATAATTTAACTTGTAAGGACTTTTATCTACTACTTTGTATAGATAAGCTGCTTGCCTAACTACCTAAAGCAAAGATATTTACTAAGCTTAACATTTAATTAGCTTTTAACTAAATCTATATAGATTCTACTTTTTAAAAGTATACTATATTCTAGATATATTACAGTATATATAAGTATAAAGTCTTACTATTTAGTTTATATAATAGCTCTGCTACGTACTAATACTATATAAATAATATTCTAATTAACTACTTAGATAACTTTTATATTACTTACTTAGATAATATTCTTATCTACTCTAAAAACACTTAGACTTACTAGATATATATTAAAAAGGTTTTAGAATATCTTTGCTCTGCAGGCCTGTAAATTAATATTAAGAAAAGTAAATTCTATATAACTTGTACTTAGTACCTTAGGTATATACTTATAAACAAAGGTATTAAGTTTAATTCTAAGAAAGTATAAGTTTTAATAGATTAGAAGTTACTAACAACTGTTATAGGTGTAAAATTATTTCTAGGCTTTACTAGTTTCTATTAATAATTTGTGCCTAAGTTCTCTTAAGTAGTAAAACCTTTAATTGTGTTACAAAGTCTATTAAATATCTTTAAATAGACTCTAGACTGCTAGGCTAGCTTTAAGAAGCTTAAACAGAGCCTGTAAGCTATCTTAACTCTGTGCTACTTTAACTTAGACTTTAAAATAAAGCTTAAGACTAATATATTAAATAAAGTAGTAGCTAGCGTTATATCTTAGAAATATACAGATAACTACTAGTACTTTATAGTGTTCTACAGCTGTTTTCTATTAGGTTTAAAGCTTAACTAGAAGATCTATAATAAAGAGCTCTTTGCTATTCTCTAAGCCTTTAACAAGTAAAGAGCTAAGCTAATATCTATGCTAAATTAGATTTATATCTACTTTAACTACTATTTTCTAGAATATTTTATAACTACTAAAGTCTTAAATACTTAACAAGCTAGGTAGGCAGAAGGACCTGCTTTATTTAACTTCTAAATTAAGTATACTCTAGAGAAAAATAATAAAAAGGCTAATATTCTTAGTTAAAGAGAGTAAGACTTAGCTAATCTAAAGACAGCTTAGAAAGATAATTACTTCTAAGTAATTTTAAGTCTCTAATAACTTTACAACTATATTAACTTTAATCTTACCTAAGTCTATTCTTTTTATTTCTTAGTATACACTATCTATACCTTGTAAATAAAGATACAGTTAGACTTCTTAGAACTAATTAAAGCTATACTACAATATAATTGCTAGGCCTCTAAAAAAGAGTAAAACTCTCTAGCTTCTAGTTATTAAATATATAATAGTCTACTTTTATATTAAGATTAGTTATATATAGCCTTAAACTTCTAATTATACACGCGCTTTATCTAAAAAGCTTACAACTAAGTATTTACTACTTACTTAAGTGCAAAGAAAACCTACTAGCTATTGTTATAACAGTATTACTAGTAAAGTATAGGCACTAGCTATAAACAATATATATAAAACTATATCTCTTGTTACTATAGGTATTTAAAGTAGACTTAACTCTATAAGTACTCATACTTACTACTTATTCTTAATTAATCTATATAGCACCTATATATAGATTTTAAAGATTTTCTAAAGAACAGAGCTAGATATAATTAGATACTTGTTATTATTAACTATTTAACAAAATAAGTAATTACTATTCTATACTATAAGATAATAACTATATAAGAAATAGCTTTCTTATTTATCTAATAAGTCTATTGTTTTAGTTATACTTCTAAGTTAATAGTGTTTAATTATAGACTCTAGTTTATATCTTGTTTTTAGTCTAAGTTTTGTTAGATTATTAGCATTAAAGTTAAGCTTTTTACTACCTACTATAAAGAAACTAATAGCTAAATAAAGATTAAAAACAAGTATATTAACTAGTAGCTATAACTATTTATAACATACTATTAAGATAACTAGTCTAAATTACTACTGCTTATTAACTGTGCACAGCTTACTTTACTTTATTCTAGTATTAGAATAATTTTCTATTAGGTATTATTTAGAAGTAAACCTAGACAGAGCTAGCAGTAGAATAGATATAATATAGATACAACTCTTCTTAATAACCTAAACTACTAGAATATACTTGCTTTAGCAACCTATATATACTAAGCTTAGAAGGTAGCTAAAGAGAATATAGAAAAGGCGCAGCTGCAAATAAAAGCTACTAAAGACAAGCACTGCAGTCTAGTTAACTAGGTAGTAGGTAATAAGGTATACTTGTTAACTAAGAACTTAACTGTTAAGCGTCCTAGCTAAAAGCTATCTAACCTATAAGAAGGTCTATTTAAAGTTCTTAAGTAAGTTAATTATTTATAGTATTTAAAACCTTTTTCTAGTTTATAAATTTACAACGTCTTTACTCTAGATATACTCTGTAAAGACCTAGCAGACTCTCTGCCTAGATAAAAAGCTCTAAAACCTTTAGGTGTCCTAATCTAAAGAGTTAAGAAATAGAAAGTATATAAAATACTAGTAAGCAAGCTTTTCTAACAACGTTTAAAGTACTGTATAAGCTAGGTAAAATATAACTCTAACTTTACCTAGTACCTAGTAGAAAACTTTAAGAATACTCTCTATAAGCTAAGAGCGTTTTATAATATATATTTTTAATTACTAAGTCTTTTAAAGTAGTTAGTAAATTAGATTAAATTCTAAGAAGAAAACAAGCTTAGTAACAGTTAGCAGCAATTAGATAAAGTTATTTAAAGTACTTGCAGTAAGAATTAGTGTCTATTAGAGAACAGAAATAAGCAGAGCACGTATTGTTTACTTAAGAAGCATACTATAAGCAATTTAACCTAATTAGAAAGTTGATTAAATATATTTTCTATAGTTACTACAACTTTAGTAAAAGCTACTTTGTTAATACAGGCTCTTATAATAGCTATAAGCCTAGTAATAATCTAATTTACTTAGTTATTATTACTAAAGAGCTTGCCTAGAACAGATAAGTACAGAGTAGCTAATATAGGTTATGTAGCAAAACCTAAATAGAAGTTAATAATAGTAAAAAAAAACTAGAGTCTTAAAATAAATAAGAAGTAGATATATTTTATACCTTTCTAAAGTTTAAACCTTTATAGTATAAAAATTTTCCTTATAATTTTGCAGAATTAAAGACAATCTACTTATAAGAAGAAGAGTTATATAAGAATAAGCTTAGTTCTTTAAGTCTACCTTATACTACCTAACAACTACTTAACTTAGTTCTATCTTCTAACTGCGCCTTAGTATAGTCTTCTCTAAGCTCCTAAGTATAAGAAAAGAAGTCTCTATAGAGTTTAGATAGATAGTTTTAAAGTATTTTTTTATACAAGACCTATAAGAATAAAGATCTAGTTCTATAGTTTATCTTAGTGCTCCTATACACCTTGTAGCAGATACCTATACAATTTAGACCTTTTTAGCATCTTATATTGTTATATAAAGTACTTTACAGATAATTCTAATTATTTAATAAATTTTTTTAAGGTTCTCTATAATATACTTATACAGTATATTAAGTTTCTTTTCTAATAGCTAATATATTAGCTTAAAAGTTAGTTACTTTTCTTTTTAGAGCTTAATCTTATAATTCTAAAGCTTATACTTAGGCAGAGCTTTTACTGTAAGCTCTTCTTTAAATATCTATATATACTATCTATATATATTAAAGATAGTAAGAAGTATACTCTTTTTTTTAACTATTACTTTGTAAGCTAGAGGCTAGTTAGTCTTTGTACAGTTAACTGCTTGTGTTTAGCGCGTCTTAGTTAAAAAGATATTACTAATCTTTTTCTTATCTCTTAGCTACTCTAGAGCTCTTAAAAGCTTTAACTATAATATACTGCAGACACAGTCTCTTTGTAGTATTAACTTACTACGTGTTTAATCTATTTATAGGTTAGTATATTATAACTATAGCAGTTTTAATATAACAGTATAAGTAGCTATGCTTAATATATCTAAAGTTATTAACTTATAGTAATCTTGTATTCTTAGAAGTTGTAGTACTACTTTATAAGTTACTAAAGATTCTCTTAGTATTAGTTCTTTATTAGTAACTTGTAAAAAGTATAGTTTATCTTTTTTTTACTTTGTTATGCCTGTATAATTAATAGCAGCTTAAGACATATAATTTCCTTGTGCTCTTAAGTCTACTATTACTATTATCTATTAGCTATTTAGTACAACAAAAATTCTAATAAGGTAATTAGTTCTAATAAAATTAATAGATTAATCTCTAGTACTTAATATTAGCACTTGTCTAAAAAAGGCTCTTCTTTACTATTTGTTTTATATAAGTTAAGAAATCTATTCTATATCTTAGCTTCTTTATAAAGCTTATAATCTTAGTATAAGCATTGTTACTAATATAAGTTTAAGCAGTATTTATTAACTAGTAACTATTTTAAGTATATATATAGTGTTGTTTTTTCTCTTA